>PVHP010007704.1:0-55517 GCA_004024765.1 Zapus hudsonius | reverse complement strand
TATCCCTAGGTGTTTCGTAAGGAATCAGACTTGGTGAGGTTGTCTAATAAAATCTGGAATTAGAGTGTAGTGTATCTTCTCTGGGCTTTCCTCCCTTGGCTTCTGCTTACAGTGAAGCTTCTATGCTCCAGTTTAATCAGATACACATAAATTGCTGTTCCTTCTTCTCCCTGGACTTGCCCTTTCATTTAAGGAGACGGTGTGAGTCCAGAGTTACAGCAGTGAGAGCGGCTGCTTGTTTTGCTGTTACTTTTGTCACTCTAGCCTTACATCAGGGGTCTGTCTCAACCACAGCTCACTGCCCTCAGGGATAATGATTCATGCCTGTGTAGTGCAGCCCAGTGCCCTGTTGGAGGTTCAGAGGATCCTTGGCCACAACCCAAAAGAAACCAGAAGGACACTTCATGGGACAATAAAACTGCTTCCACCCTTGCCAAATGTCTCTGGGAGGAGAAAATCACCCGATGTTGAAAACCAAACATAACTTATTAGAAATCTAAAATAATATTTTAGCTGTTTTATATATAAAGTATGCTATAAGGGCAGTCAGAATGAAAATAATCTAAGAAATTTGCTATTGCTATTTATTTTTTAAAAATTATTTTCACAAGTAACTTTTTAAAAAATTATCTGCACAAGTAACTCCTCATCCTGTCTTTGGCTCTTTGATCATCTAAATGCTTGGTGGGTTTACCTACTCTCACTGACCCCTAGATGTAGAGGACTCAAAATAAATATTCCCACTCTTTAGAGTTCTATGTGGTATTCCAGAAGTCAGCGAAACACAAATATTCAGATACAAAAACTAAAACAGCTGGGATGAATGGAGACACACATTTATGGAAGGCCAGAAAGAGGTGAGCCTTACTCTAGTAGACAGAACACTCTAGATGCACTGTGGTGGTTTGAATGCAAATGTATGTTCCCTCACAGCCTCAGGGATTCTTCCTACTTAAGTCCTCGACAGGCAGATACCTGTTATAGGGGTCTCGTCACTACAATTCAGTCCTACTAGCTGTGTAGAAAACAGTCTGAGCTCTGTTCATGCCTGCTGGTGTTGGTTTTTCTCTCTCTGCATGGTGTAATGAGCCAGCTTCTTCTACCAGGATAGAATTTTCCCTGGATGCTGTAAACCTGAAATAAACCCATTCCTCCCATATGCTGCTTCTGTTCAGGTGTTTATCCCAGCAAAGAGTCGGTAACTGCAAGTACTAAACACAGTGCGGAGGCAGGCAGTATTTATGCAGCCATTGGCTTGCTTGCTCTGAACATACTTGACCCCTAAGACCTCATCAACACTCAGTTTTGGTCTAGGGGGATCATCATAGCTATTGCCAGGCGATTTCCCCTGAAAAGAAATGCCTAAGTGGTGAAAACCTTACAATTTCTGCCAAAAGGCATGCAGTTTGAATGGTGGTGTTTGCTATTTATATTTTTGCTTTTTCTTTTAAAAATAGCGAAGATGGCTATTTTTTCAGTCCTTGTGAAAATTAATTCAATTATGTTCTCCAGTCAGATATATGTCTAAGCTCTCTCATTCAAATTTCTCCTTTGTTCCCTCTTCTTAGATGAAAGCATCAACAACTTTGCAATCACCCAAATAAAAAAACTTTCTATCTCATTTGTCACAATTTAACCAGTGCTCAAGATCTCCTGAAATTACACCAGTATCTTTGATGCTTTTGCCCTTGCCACCAGCTTCTGTGGATGGTTCAGGAGCTCATTGTCCTTCACACCAATATTCATGCCAAAGGTTTTCAGATGCTCGCAGCACCAGAGTCTCCTGACTCCAAATAACCACTGTTTACTCCCAAGTGATCCTTTTAAGAACTGTTAATCACATGAGCCAACAAAGTAAATCCTAATTATTTTTTTTACAAATAAAAGATCAGATTCTGTCTCTTAGAATATGAAGACAGACTCTTCTGTTCCAATCAATCTTAATGCCCAATACTGCAGTCATTCCAGTTTTCTGTCATTCTCCAAGAATGACAGACATTTACATCTGATCTTCATTTGACCTGCTTTTAACGGGATGGTGAGTCGAATCCCTATTTCTCCATGGAAAACTCTTATTAGATACATGGTATGATTCCAGTGACACTCTTACTGCTTTCATGACACCTTATGAATAGTTTCGTTACAGTAGGTAGTATTTTAGCTGCAAACATCACTTTCCTCAAATGTGAGCAACTAGTGAGCAAGCAAGGAAAGTCAGTCATCTCTGTGGTCTTCCAGTACATTAGCTGCCACAATTCATAACCATTAGAAAGAGTTTTAAATGCCCAAATACATAGACTTTTATTTGTCCATTTTCTTCCCTTGGATCGCTATTGATTCTGTCATTTCACTTAATTCCAAAATAAAATATGGCTATAAAACTCATATAAAATATCTAATAAATTATAAACAAAATAATGGGTACAAAAATTTACATTTTTTCAAAAGATTTCAGGAAACATTTTCAGAGATAATCAAAATATAAGTTTCATCCATTTAATTTAAAGTGAGAATTTTGCTCATAGGAAAAATAAATAATATGAAAGCATTTTTTTGTAAATATCGAACACGGTGATTGAAGTAAGTGAAAACATTGATAGTTCAATAATTTTCATTATTCTTACAAGGGAACTATTTATAAAACATAAGAGTCCACACAGATAATTGTAAATGAAGTTGGTTTCTGTTTTTAGCAGAACTGATGAAAGACACTACAAAATAATATTACAAAAAATGATTGCAATGTTCTTTGGCAAATAACTTTTCATACTATAAAATTTTTCTTAATTTTAGTACTGAGCTAAAACTCATAATATAAACTCATTAAAAATTTAATTCTGATAACTAAGTCAATTGTGCCAGAAAACTCTTATGAAATAATTTTAATTTTTGTCATTTCACAGGAAATATAAATTATGACTGAAGTAAAAAAAATGTGAAAGGAGGCCTGGAGACATGGCTTAGCAGCTATGGCATTTGCCTTCAAAGCAGAAGTCCCAGAGTTCAATTCCCCAGGACCCACATAAAGTCAGATGCATGAGTTGACACATGTGTCTTGAGTTCGTTTGCAGTGGCTGGAGGCCCTAGCAAGCCCATTCTTTCTCCCTGTCTGCCTCTTTCTCTCTCACTCTTTCTCAAATAAATAAATAAATAAATATTTTTTAATGTGAAGTGATATTTCAAGAGAACTGAAGTCAACCTCTGCATGTGTCTATTTTCTTCAACAGGCCATTAGCCATTTTAAACTAAGTAACTAATAAAACCAATGTTTTAACACACAATAATCGCACGAATCATACATTCATGGTACAGCTTGTTAGAGCTGCAGCTGATTTTGTTAAACAGATACTCTATAAATCAAATTTATATAAGAAATATTACTACCTGTGGAGCATTTTAAATGAAAATTAAATTCCCGTGTTAAAATTTATAAGTAATAAAACTGTGGAGCTACTTTTCCCAATGTGGCAACTTTCCTACCAAAATTAACTACAGCTAGCAAAATTTTCCAAAATAAACACTATAACTAGAGTTGTGAGCCAAGCATGGTAACACATGCCTATAATCCCAACACTCAGAAGTCAAGGCCAGTCTGGACTTCACTGGCAAGTTCCAGACCAGCCTGGGCTACATAGCAAGATCTAAAAAGCTCACACTTTAAGTGGTTAGTATTCCTGTGAGTACTTTAAGTAACCTATGGTTACTTAAAGAAAAAGAAAGCACATCAGTGCTTGCATGGTCAGGACACTAATCACTAATTAAGACTCATCAACACTTAACTAGTTAATCCTGCTTTTTTCGCCCACAATGTGATGTGAAACAGTGTTTAAATTTGTTTTTTCTACATATTATTAAGTATCATATTAGTAGCTATTCTATGTTTTTTCCTTACCACACATTATTACATTGTTTTCTCACAAATATTTTATATTTTCTCATCAACAAAAGAAAAAAATTAAGGTCATGTTGCATAACACATAAAATAAATACTGCATCTAGGGTCAAGTATCTAAATAATAGGACAAATTTTCCCCAAGAAAATAAAACTTATTATTACAATATAATTAGTTCTATAATACTTGTTTTAATTACAAGTATCTAAATCATAACTTTATGGTAATGTTTCCCTTTGAAACAAGGTCTAAAGACGAATATGAGTATCAGTAATTTTTCAAGACAAGTGTAATTGTTAAGTTTTGTTGTGTACTTGACCTTTGTAGTAATCTTCGGTGGGTCTCTGATGTTGTTCACAGGAAGCTAGCCCTCTCAGTAGGGAGAAGTATGTAAGGAAGCTCATGGGAGCTAGAAAATGAACATTCCTTCCTGAAAGGGCAGTGCAGGAAGGAAATTCCAGACATACAGGAACCCAACAAGTCTGGGATAGGGTTGCAAGACTTGGCCTTAAGATTATATAAAAGGGAAAGAAAATCTCTCTTCCCCTTGCCTGTTTGCTATTGTGTGTGTGTGGTGCTGGTGATGGGTTGCTCTCTGTCCTTGGACCTGTAAAAGGGGGCCAATTTCTTTCTCCACTATAGAACTTCCCTTAGATCTGTAGCTTCAATAAATCCTTTTCTCCTAAAACTGTTCCTGGTTCGGAGATTCATCCCAGTGGTGTGTGGCTGACTATGACAGCAAGTATTTATTTTCCACTATTATTTTAGCCACTCTTCATGAAATTTTAAGATTCTTTTCTGCCTTTATAAATGAACAGGGTGATTAATCCTCGATGGATATATCAAGCAGGAGCAACACAGGGCCATGTTAAAGAGCATGGGCCGTGATGACAGACTGCACAGCTCTGAATTGCAGTTCTACCAACTATGACCTTGGATAAATGCAGTTTGAATTAGGTGTCTCCATAAACTCAGGAGTTTTGTAGCTTTGTCCCAGCAATAAGAAGGTATTACAACAGAAAAATGTAGAAACCTGACCGTGTAGCTTTGATTGTTTAGAACTGATTGGCAGGAGGAATGCAGAAGGATATGAAACCTTGATATGCCTTGCAGTGCTCTAAGCAGAGTTTGATGGGCCATTCTGGTTAGAGTTGAAATATTGTTTTTTTGAGATGGCCCCTGGATGATATGGAATGTGACCATTGTTCCTGAATAAAGACAATGCAGGCCATGGCATGGATGAACTCTGGGTTGCAGTGGAGACACCAGGATTTTATTGAGATGCCAGTTGGTCTGATGAGAAAAATGAAAACCAAATTTAAAAAAAACACTAATGATTTTATGTATGACAGTGTATACCAACTCTGTTCTCTCTCCTCTCCTATTCATTCAAAGGGTTCATAAATGGAAATACTGTAGCAACAGCTATAGTGAGCAATATACTCATTGGCTAAGCAATGGTTGAGCTATTTCAGCTGCTCTTTATAGGGCTTCCTGTAAGAACCTCAGGAACCCATGAGACAACCTCTTGCACAGTACAGAGAAAGGCAACATTTTCAGGTTGGATGAAGTCATCTGTTCAAAGAGCACACACACCAAAAATCATCACTAATACTATCTTGTGAGAAGTTGACAAGTGACATTTTGCGAAGGCCAGCAAGGTCTAAGACGGTAGTTAAAACATTAGTTTTGCAGTGTGACCTCACATCCTCAAGGTCAGGGAAAAGAGAAGGTACTCTCTCTTTGGAGATCTGTGCATGAACGTTAGGCTTATTCATTTCCTACACATCCTCAAGGTCAGGGAAAAGAGAAGGTACTCTCTCTGGGGAGATCTGAGCATGAACATTAGGCTTATTCATTTCCTACAGAATCTAGACTGCACTTAGATAATTCCTAAGGGAAGATGAAATTATAAAGATCCGCTACAGGAATCTGTCACTCATCAGCACAGGAAAGCTGCTTTTAGAGGAAGCAAAACCTCTTTCTACTAAGTGAACTCTTGTCAGGAAATGGAATTTCATGCACTGTTAGGTATATCAAGTGGTGAAGTCGGTGCAGTCCTTCTAAAACAATTCCATATTAAGGCTCTATCAGTATTTGAACTTTTAAACTTAATGCCTTTCCTACGTAAAGAGAATTGATTTGAACTCAAAACAATTTCAATTTTTTTTTCTTTAAAAAGCAACAAAATCACCAATACCTCTCCAATCCAAGGCCTCAATTTAGCATCTCTAAACATAGGTGCCTCTGTAGAGACAATCAGGAATTCAATGTCGTGGGACTGGGGAGATGGCTCATTTGGTAAATCCCTTACCCTGCAAATGTGAGGGCTTGAGTTTGGATCTCCAACACCCTTGTGAATGCTTGTGGGTGAGGGAGGTCAACCTTCCTGTAATCTGAGTGTTTCAAATCCAGACACAGGGCATCCCAGGGACAAGCGGATGGCTAGCCTAGCCAAATTGTCAAGCTTTGGGTTCAAGTGAGAGACCAGACATGAACGTCTAGCCTACACACACACACACACACACACACACACACACACACACACACACACACACACACACGAATTGAGTGTAATTATGGAATTGTGATTTTGGACAAGTACAGATTCGGAAAATGTTTCCACAATTATAAGAATAAAAACTAGTTTGTACTAGATAATCAATTTGATTGTGAGATAGTGACAGACACCATGATCTCTGGTTATACTCATGTGACTATAACCCATTTTACACACAGCAAGCAGAGCCAATCAGATTATCATTCATCTCCTCCTGCAAGCTTCCCATTGAGTTTAGCATAAGAATGCAGTCTACAGAGCACAACGTGAAAAGACACTCACCCAAACAGAATTCTCCTCCCTCCCACTCCCCCCACCCCGTGTCCTCCCTCTTGCCTCTGCCTACACTGCTTTCTCCCTGACTATTGTCATGGTGGCATTTGCCTTCATTGACATGTTTAGTTTAAATGTGACCTCCACAGTCATACTGTACCTGGCAAGTTACTTTCATGTAGACATGCTTGATCAAAATCTAAACAGGTTCCTCTTTTCAAAGAGGCCTCATCCTTGGTCCTTGACCTTCTCTGGATAGTCTCAGTGAAGAATTCTGTAAGTCATGCCCTACTATGATATGTTAAGTTCCTCAGCCCCCATCTGTGATGGCCAAATGCTTGTGTTTGGAGTGAAGGTCAGTTCATCCCCTGGTGCAGTCACTCTAGATAAAATATGTCTGTATTCCCTTTAACTAGTATGTGCCTTGGTTTCTTTTTGACACTGGAGACTCGGTTGTCACATACTGAATTATTCCAGATAATGTGCATAGAGCTAATCTTTGCTATTGCTAGGGCGTTTGCATGTTTACACACTAGGATGGCAGGCAATGGGTAAGTGGAGACATTACCCATGACCTCACTGCTTCATCACCAGTGTGTACATCCCAGAATGCAGTTTGGCAAGGGTACCATGCTCAAGCCATTTTTGTTGACTGACATAATTTTCCGAATTTTTCCTAAGGATCAAGCAAGCATACATAAGAGAATGTCAAAATTTAGCCACTTATAAGATTTATTATAAAAAAGTAGGAATGCATAAAACAAATACTTAAAACTTCTCTCCAGTTGCTTCTTCAAACCTTGTTGTACTTTCTATTACGTGTACATATTGCTTCTATAATCAAAAAAACATTTTTCAAAAAGCACTGAGAAAAGTAGTTTAATAAATTGCTACCTTCATATTGGTATAAAATGCTTTCCTTTACAAAAAAAATCATTTGCTAGATGTTCTCAAGACTATGGATTCCATGCCAAGAGAAAGAGACATGTAAAAATGGAGTAGATTTTCACAAAGGAAAAAGTTGTAAAAAATACTGGCTCCTCCCTTGAAATTTTAAAGTCTAACCAATCTGAACTAAGAAAACAATAAAATAAACGAGCAAATAATAAAATAGTAAAGGACTCAGGTCATAGAGGCACCACAATCCTGGCATTAGGGACATCAAGATCCCCAGTGCCTGTATGTCCAACCTGGGGCAGCAGTGAAGAGGGTCCTCACTTAACACCCTGCATTTCAGGTCTCACGTAGTTCCTGAGCCCACAACTCATTCATCTTAAGACACTCCTTTGTTGGCTGCTGGTTACTCCTTTGAGGTAAATACTTAAATCCCTATTATTCACATGACTAAATAAGACAGAGTTAGATTGCATGATTTAGAGTTCATCGATTACAGTAGCTAAGAAAAAGCAAAAATTGTGTCACTCTTGTACAAGTAAATAGTTTATGTGGAATTCACTGGGCCAGGTCCTATCCCAAGGCCTCCCCACAGGCCATTTAATACTTTGGCTTGCAATCTTTTCATTTATTTCTTTTCCTCCAGAGGGCCACATGGCTTCTTCTTCCCACTATTTCGTATTTACTCAGATTCTACTTTCACAATAATGTGATCCTAACCCACTATTTGAATTGGAATTTCCCATTAGGAAAGGATAAATGGAAAGGGTTTTAGTTGTTTAATATTTCACCATCATCAGCTGAACAATTCTTTTCATTATTTCTATTTTATACATTTTTTTTTATTTTTGGTTCTCCCTCTTCCCCCAGGTAAGGTCTCACTGGAGCCCAGGATGGCCTGGAACCCAGTCTGTAGCCCCAGGTTAGTCTCAAACTCATGGTGATCCTTCTACCTTTGCCTCCTGAATGCTGGGATTAAAGCTGTGCACCACCACACCCAGCCTGATCAATTCTTAATTACACAGAAAAACCAACTGTTTATGTTTTTTCAAAGTGTTATTTCATGTAGAATTGCTACTTTTTTGAAAAAAAAAGTTAAAATATATTTGCAAATTTTTATGCTTATTTTATTTCTACACTTAAGACTCCTCACCAAAATTGGTAAAACATTATTTTTATTTCAGATGAGTCTACAGAGGGAAGTTGAATTAATGTAGCCAACTACAAAATCTGTAGTCAAAATAAAGATATATAATCTAATCAGGGATTACCTAATTTTAATTTATTATACTTGATATGTTCACTAGTTGAATTATGACCAATTTTCAGCACAACAGTAATAACACATTTTTTATTTAATTACTGTAGTATGTTAATTTGAATAAACCAAGACAGATCTAATGTTACAGATTTATTTGTACTTTTCATCCTTACTTCAAAAACCACATCAAAACAAATGATGTATTTAAAAATTAAAAAAAAAACATGAATCAAATGTAAGCAAGATCAGAAGGTAGAGATCTGTTTGTTAGTAGTTGCAGATATTCTAGTTATTAAAATTCTCATCACACATGACATGCTAGAATACTATTTAGGATACACTGGAAACATTTGCTCACCGATATTGGGATGCTTCAGAAGTCGGCAGATTCTAGCTTCCCTTTCCAGTTTCTGGTGATCTGTTAAAAACATACAAAGACACAAGTGATTCCCAATAAAGCCAAAAGAATAAAACATGATAGACAGCATCCAGAGTGACATAAAGCTTTTGTCTTTATCATCCTCTGATGTCTTAAAAGGAGTGTGCTTCATTTGAACATCAGTGAACAAGCACATAAGTCAACAACTTAATGCTTGGTACTTGAGTACTGGCTTGATGTTTGAGAGAAAAGGGTATTGAGGAGAGCAGAATTTAGATTGGGCTGCTGGACATGGTAGAATTAGCACAAAACAGTATTTGTAGTGGTACGAATCAGATGTCCCACATAACTCCTGTGTTTTGAATGCTTGTTCCCTAGCTGATGGCTATTTGGGAGGAAACTTGCTGGGGGAGGTGTGTTGTTTAGGGTTGGTTCATGAATGCTATAGCCAGTGCCCTCTATTCTATAGTTCAGGTCAATCTTTGCTGCTCTTTTCCACCTGCTACGGCAAAGGTGATGTCCACCTGTGCTCGTGTCAACTTTCCCCTGCCATCATGCAGCTTCCCCTCTAGACTGTAAACCAAAATACAGGAGATGTTTATTTCTCCCATCAGCTGTTTTTGATTAGGTGCTATGTCCTAGTAACAAGAAGGTAACTGCAACACACCTGTATACTATTTACAAAGATATATATATATATATATATATATATATATATATACATATATATAATCTCTTTCTCTTTAAATATATATATATACTAGTATATGTATATATACATATATACAAATTACATAAATTTTAAGTGTATATTTACATTTACATATTTTTCTGTACCATCAGGAGATAATGTACAAATATCAACATACTATATCCTTAAAGTTTATCTGCATTTCATAAGAATTGAATGACTTCCTAACTATCATAATACACTTATCAACTTACTGAGCATTCCCGCAGTACTTCACACCCTCATTCCAGGGTTTTCTTACTTAACCTGACAACTGCCTTCAAAGCACTCCTTTCCCACCACTGCAGCACCCTGGCTGGGGGTCAAGTGTGGCACTCAGCTCCCATGATTCCGGAGCCTGCTCTAACTTCGAATATTTCTACATGCTGTTTCTTCTTATCTTGAAGAATAGCCCTATGTCTTTTTATTTAAAGAATATTCCTCTTTTTGTTTTTGTCAAATGTATGCTCGGTTTGATTGAGGCTAGTGGCTTTCAGAACACTCTAAGGTCATCCGTTCTGGAAGAACATTTTTCCACCTGTTCCTCAAAGTGATAGTAACTTTGATCAGCAGATCAAGGTGTCAATTTCTCTGCTAAATAATTTCTTCGCATTTTGGGGCACTAGGGATAGATCCTAGGGCCTTATGCATGCTAGGCAAGTGCTATGTCAGTGAACTCTATCTTCACTATTTATTTATTTACAGTCTATACAAACATTTCAACCATGTATATCACCATGCCAAGCCCAACTCTTTTTTTTTTTGTTGTTAGTTTGGTTTGTTGTTTACAGGTTTTTTTTTTGGGGGGGGTTGTTTTTTTTGTTTGTTTTTGAGACAAGGTCTTGCTATGTAGCTCAGATTGACATTGAACTTATTATTAGACTGGTCTCCAAATTTCAATCCTCCTGCCTCAGCCCTGCAAGTACCAATGCCATTACAATCTGCAGAAGATATTTAAGAAGCACTCAAACACCCTATTATTTATCAAATTTAGTATTTAATGATGATTTCTGTGTGAACAAACATTTACTAGGAAGTTAAAAAAATGGTGATTTTTTTCCACCTGCATCAAAGTAACATTTTTCATGACCAATGTTGTATTTAAAAAAAACTGATAATAATGAGAAGAGAAACTGATTTACATTTCCACAAGATGCTTTGATAATTGGCATAATAGGAGAAAATTACATCCTATTTGCTTTTATTTCCAACCTGTTACAATATGTCATTTTGGTTCTTAGAAAAAGAATTGATTTAATGGACTTTTCAGATAATTGCAATCATTATTCCTTAACATTACACCAAAGCTCAACAAATAGTAGTTTCTTAAAGCTTAGATGCCATGTGAAATCAGAAACCAATGAACTTTATGAATTGTATCAAATAAGATTATAAGGGTTAATGTTTAAATCATATGCATTTTCAACCTTAAATATTATCTAATATAATCAATAAAACCTATTATTATTATTTCTTGTACTGCAAAAAGAAAAAAAAAACATTTTACAGAAGCACAATTTTATAACATAATGCCTTCATAATTTGGGAAATACCAGTTCAGTAAATTACGTAATCCTTCCTAGTGTTGACATATTTCATTATACAATTTCATAAAAGTAACATTTGATGGGTTACCAACCTCATCAAAACAATCTTTAAATTTGTAAATCAGTCAGGTCTCATGAGTACATACAACTTTCCTGGAATTCTAATTTTGCTTGAAAGCTTAAATTGCTATATGAGCAATAAATACTTCCAGCTGCAGTGGTTTTGAGTGAAATGACAGGCTCACTTTGTTCCTCTGTGAGAACATAGCTGTCAAATCGAAGTACAAGTGATCCCAGCTAGCTTCCCAGTCATTCTTTTCTGTAGCAATGATGCTCTATGCAAGAGCACCTAGATGAGCTCCCAACTCAAACAGCTGCCAGGCACGTTTTTCCTGAGCTAGCCATTGCGCTTTGGGAGAGAAAAATGGTGTTCTACTCATACCGCCATTCAGTCATTGCAAAGATGCATGATCCAAGGTCACTGATTTAATATTTTTCACTTGTCCGATACAAACAATGTTAAATTTAATTGGCTTCTTCATTTTTCCCTAACAGTTTAAGATGCTGAAAAAATACAAATATCAATAATGCAGTTTAATATCACTGCCTTGAAACATATGAAAGACTGGCATATCACTATTTTGTATTCACGATGTAACATAGGTCCATACATATGCTATTGCCAATAGCTATTTTTAATCCAAAACAAATAGTGTCTTAGTTATACTTTGAAAACACTTTTGACTTTGTAGACTCACTAAGAGAGTTCTAGCGACTCTTTAGACAGCAGCTCATAGTGCAAAAACCACTAACATATACTATAAACAGCTGCTCTATGTAATAATGTTATATGCAATAATTTTGACATTTTAGGAGGAGCCTGTGTGTTGGAAACAAGATTCCACCATGGAGCCCCACATGACCTGGAACTCACTACATAGACCTGGCTGAACTCTAACACTGGGCAATCCTCTTGCCTCTGTCCCCCAAGTGCTGCGATTACAGGCGTGCACTATCACATCTGGCATACAGAATTTCACATAGCTGCTGTAATGGGCATTGCTGTCTCCTTGCCAAATTCATAAGCTAAAGTCCTCACCTCCTTACCCGAGGAAGTGACAATCTTTGGAGATGAAGTGTTTAGAGAAGTGATTTAAACAACTGTTAAATAAGGGCAGCAGGGTGGACTCATCCAATATGAGTGATGTCCGTAAGGGAAGAAGAAACTGCGGACACACACACACACACACACACACACACACACACACACACACACACACGAAAAACACAATAGGAAGACAGAGGGATTCAATGAGCAGCTATAAAGCCAAGAAGCCAAGGAGAGAGGCCACAGGAAAAGCTTCCAGCCTCCTGAATGTGAGGAGATAAATTCAGTCTGCAGTAATCTGTTATGGTAGCCCAAGCAGGTTAACAGTACGTTTATGTATTACCTTTCTCTTGCTCTTCATCAAATCTTGAAAACTTAGGAACTCAACAGCACACATGTTTGTAATGACAGTTTTTGTGGTCAGGAACCCCTGCATAAATTAACTGTGCCCTTTGCCTTAGGGTCTCTCAGGAGACTGCAATCAAGGGGTGAGCCATGGCAGGAGACTCTCATGTAAAGTTCTGATGGGAAGATCCACTTCTAAGTGTTCATGCTCAATGGCTGCATTCAGTCCTGCACAGGCTGCTGAATTGTAAGCTTCAGTTAGTTCCTAGCTGGCTGTTGGATGCGGTGTCCCTAGGTTCCTGGCATGTGCCATTTCACCGAACCTACCAAGGCAATAATCTGAGAAGCAAAGGGGTGAATCCCTCTCATACATAGCCAAAGCCCAGAAGAGATGTTCCATGATATTTACCACATTCAGTAGGTTAGAAGCAAAAACTAGGCAGAACAAGTTCAATACCTATGTGAATAAACACCAAGGGACAGACATTGTGGGGCTATTTTTGAGTCTGGAATGTACTAGTCTACATTCCAACTCTGATAAGCAACTTCACATACTTTTTCCTTCACATAACCAGTAAACTTGAGAGATCTATGAATCATCAGGCATTCTGCACCCTTCTACTTACACATATTTTGACATCCAAAAATGACAGTATAACTAAATTCTGGTTTTCACTGAAACTAAAATTTTACAACAATGGGAATGCATATCATTTGCATGATTTAAAATCAGCATCAAGTTCATAACTTTACTTTCAAAGTGAGTAGGTAAATGAGGAGGAGTGATTAGTACCTATTAGTTCAAAAGCACATTCCTGTATTTATCCTGCTCAAGAGATGAATTCATTATACATTTAAAGTGCCCTTCACTTTTAATTCATTCAGTAACAAAAATCATACATCCTATCTCATCAGTTGCAGTAGCTTTCGTAACTAAATTGGAAAGAGACAAGGACAGATTATAAAAGGTAGGATGCTGAGGATGGTGGTGCACACTTGTAGTTCCTGTACTTGGGAAACAGAAGCAGGAGGATCACCACCTGTTTGAAGCCAGCCTGCTATATAGTGAGTTCACGTCAGTTCTGGGATATATAATAAGACCGTGTCTCAAAACAAAAACAAAAGCTAATGACAAACAAATAAATATATCAAGAGATCCATGATGCTGCTTAGCACCATGTGAAAATTTTATTATCTACAGACTTTGAGGCCAGTATTCAGCCAATCTCATTTATCATATAATAGATAGTCTTCAACGTCCATACTTCTGTATGAATAAAAATCCATACTTCTGTATGAATAAAAATATAACCTTTCTGGCTGTTGTTTTTTCAGGTTTGCTAAGGTCCATGCTGCTATCAATATATGATTCAAGATCTGTTGTGTAAACAAGACCTTAAGGAAAACACTTCATTTCTGACATGGAATCAGTGGGGAAATTGGATCACTGAGTTACCCATAAGACACCTCTGCATTTATAAAATAGTTCCTGAAAACTTGGGTGAAGTATAATCATTTTTCCCAGCTTTAACATATTCTTTTAGGTTATGAAATGTCTTATTTCAAATGAAGTGAAAAATAAAATTTAGACCTAGTAATCTCTTCATTTTAGTTCCAAAATAAAATTGCAATCTGTATGCCGAATATATGATTACAAATCTTGGTGTTAGCCCCAAATCACGTTCCCATAGCAATAGGAGCATCACAAAATGACATAAAGCAGTGATTTATTTATCTAGCATTATCAGGGAATTAACTTTCATTAGTGGGAAAATTTCAAAAGTAATTTGTCCCCTCTCCACAAATTCCCAGTGTTAAAATGTGAACCTCATGGGAAGGGGTGATGGTGTCACTGCTTGTGTACATTGATGATAAATGAAGCAAATTAATGCTTCCTGGCATCAGAGGCCCATCATGATGAGCATTAACTATCAGTCAGTTCTAATCCAGCACATTCCCAGAGGCTGCATTATGTGGAGACTCATAAACCCTTCCCCAGTGGACTCCCAGTGGAGACTTTGAGCAGAGACAGTGCTGACACTTGGCTGCAGAGGGAAGTCTGAGCTTGTACCATCCCTTCTCCTAACACAAACCCACACATGGATATGTATACACACACATACACACACACACAGCAATACAGCCATACAATCGAGGGAAGGCTTGGGTTTGCCATAGCCAAGCCAACTTCCCCAACTCACAAAAAGAATCACATCTCTCAAAATAATCTTATTTCCAAATTATGAAATGATGGAGGACTTACCCTCATGTCCATTAAAGCAAAGTGCTTATTCTAGTGACCTGGAATTCACTCTGTAGTGTCAGCTCCATGTTAGCATTCTGTCCTGTGAGCCTCTGAACCACCAGCTGAAGCAGCTGCATGCCCCACTCTTATCCCTGGTCCTCCCTCTCTTCACCTCTTTTCTGGTCTGTGGTTAATCTTTCTCCTCTGGCTACTGTATTCAACCATCCCAATTCCATTTCCAGTTCTATCACATATGTTCAGTCTCCAAGAAACCAGAGTCTCAAGTAAGACGCACTCCCCTAACTCCAACAGAACTAAATCTGGCTGACTGGCCATTACCAGAAGAGGGAAGATTAAATAAAATAGACTTAAACTAAGATTAAGCAAAATAAACTGGATGAGTTGAAAATGTTGTTACATGTGTTCATTGCCCTCTTTGCTACTTTTTTATCTTATTGTTGACTTTGATTCCTTTAAATATATTCAATATATAAAACAGAAATGCATAATATCAAATAAATATCTGCTGAATGAAAACCATGATTCAGACAATCATCACTCCATTCTTGTTTTGCAGCTTCCAAGTGAGAAAAGGGTACAAAAATATAAACATTCCCTGGGAAACTTGAAGAGAGTCTCCTAAGAAAAAGGTACATCTTGCATGCTTTCTGGAGCACTGTGATAGGTGACTACTCAAAGACCCAGTTCCTGCATGTTCTGCACTTACATTATTAGAAAAAATTACCTCGTTAAAACAAGACATTGTCTGGAAAGAAAACAAATTCTGTCCATTAAAATAAGTCACTTTTTAAAAATGTATCTTAAATTTATTTGATGTATATAGATCAAAGTCATCATATTAGTTGAACTAGATGTTTCATGAGATCCTACCTTAAAGACTATAAAAAGTTTTATTTATTTCATCCTTTAGTCTTAAATATTTTTCACCACAAATTTGTATTTTTAACTATGTGATCTAGATTCTTTCTGACACCTGGTCTCAAGTATTCCCCACTATTTCTGCTACTCACCAATAACCTGAAAGATGCTGACATACTCTACAACAATATAGGGTAACATTCTCCTTTCCAAGATAAAGTAGAATTAGAAACATATGCTAAAAGCTCATTTCTCTTCATTTTGAAGTGGTATCTTTTGAGGAGTCTATTCTGTGTAGGGCACTCATACAGATTTTACCTTAGGAATCATAATGTCAATCAGTCTCAAATCCAGATGGACTAAAACCCATGGTTCCCTTGTGGAGTCCCTCACCCCACTTTTTGTAATATTTACTTTATAGAAAAAGAAGTAGGTTTCTATATCCTTTAACCTTCTTGCTGTACTTTTACCTATGAAGGAAAATGGTATTTACCACTGACTCCAGAATAATGGCCCTAAATCCTTGATTGTAAGACCCTTAGAACTATTGTAAGAGGTCCCACAGAGAGATAGAAGATCTCAGGCTTGTCTACGGCCATACCACCCTGAACGCGCCCGATCTCGTCTGATCTCGGAAGATCTCAGGCTTTAGAGTAGAAAGACAAGACTTGCTACCCTGGTTCTTTCACTTACTCATAGCTGGATCTCCAAGTTACTTGCCCATAAAATGAGCATAAAATATCCAGAAGCAGGCACTGAATCTGGAATAAAGTTCATTCTCCATAAATTACAGGATCATCAATGTGTCTGATTTCAAAAGAAATTTCTAGGTGCCACATTAAACATATTCTCATTCCATCGCGGACAGAAAAGATAAGTCATTTTATAGATATGTTCATATATTATGAAAATAAATATTATGAAATATTACATGTTTATACCATCTATAACTGTATCACTACAGATAGTTTGAGACTAATTATATTTGTTGTCAAAAAAGGGTAAAATCAACACATTGAAAGATGGGATTAAAAACTCACAAATGGATAGTTCTATGATATCCTCCAATTATGTCCTAGCCAACAAAAATATAGAAAAATCTTCAGTCAGAGTGTGATGCCTTTATACAAATTAAAATGTCCAATTTTATATACAAGTTATATATATATATGTCTTAACTATGTGCATATATTACATATGTATACATAATATATGTATATGCTTTTGAGCCAGGGTCTTGCTATGCAGCTTAGGCTGGCCTTGGGCTCATTATATAGCTAAGGCTAGCCTAAACTCATGATGGTACTCCTACCTCAGCCTCTCAAAAGCTAGAAATGCATGAGTGTGCCACTATATCTAGCTCAACATTCTTGTTTTTAACCATTTCACAAAAATGAAGGCTGTTCTGATAATTTGTCATATCAGATGGAACTACTAGACAATATAGTAGTCTATTTTCTAAGGTGGTAAAGGAATAAATTAATTTTATAACACCATTCACATATGCTCCTCTAGGAGAAATTATTCCCATATCCACCAAGATAATGGCATCCATTCAGATTCACTATGTTAAACACTATGAAAATAATGCTTCACACAAAACCATGCAAATGTCAAAGCAAATTCTGCATCATAAGGCTTTTATTCAGTTGGAATTTAAATGAGGATACAATATAATGTCTACATTTTAAAATTATGAACAGCAGAGCTTGGAAGATAGCACAGTTGGTAATGTGCTTGCCCTGATGCACAAGGACCTGAATTTGATCCTCCCTCTCTCTCTCTCTCTCTCTCTCTCTCTCTCTCTCTCTCTCTCTCTCTCTCTCTCTCTCTCTGTTTAACAATACCATTGGGGCAGGTTTCCTGAAAGATACTTGTCTTGAGAGGTCTCCACAGAAAACTTGCACAAAATGAGCAAAGCACAGGAAAACTGAACAGTTGTACCCTGATCAAAAAGACAGCAAGACTTGCCCTGCAGAAATACAAGGAACCAGTTGTGGTAGAAGATCAAGGCCTGTATAAAGCAGAAAAGCAAAACTATCCAGCATGGAGATTATAGCACAGAGCCATCAATCAACCAGATGACACAGAAGGCTGTAGGTAGGACCACTTTAGATTGTTATGTCTCAAGTGCTTGTTAATATCATAAAAATAAAAATAGCCCCTGACACACATTAGATATGAGGCTATTAGTTGGATACACATGAAGAATTATATAATCATATCCTCTTCAAATAAGGATATCATGATTCATTTCCTATCTG
Organism: Zapus hudsonius; assembly: GCA_004024765.1. NCBI lineage: Eukaryota > Metazoa > Chordata > Mammalia > Rodentia > Dipodidae > Zapus > Zapus hudsonius. The sequence goes on along the minus strand of PVHP010007704.1, from coordinate 37,139 downwards.
TATCCATTATTTGCTTCTCTCATCTTATTGGCTATCTATACCTTGTCTTGTCCCTGATTATAGTGGAAATGTTTTGAGCTTTCTCCTTGTTAGTATATATAAGGTACTTATATATAGCCTTTATTATGCATAGATATGCTCCTTCAGGGCTTTCACAGGAAAGGATACTAAATTTTGTCAAAAGCTTTTCCTAATTTTGATATGATCATGTACTGCCTGGATGTGAGTCCATCTACACATTATATTTGTTGATGTGTGTATCTTAAAATACCCTTGCATCTCTAAAATTAAGTCAACTTGATTGTAATAAATGATCTCTTTAATGTGTTGCTGAATTTTGTTTACATGTGTTTTATTGAGATTGTTTATATCCATGCTCATCAGGGAGACTGGCCTATAATTTTCTTTCTTGTGTCCTTGCTGGATTTGGTAACAGGATAACATTAGCTTCATAAAAGAATTTGGTAGTTTTCCTTCCTTCTCTATTTTGTGGAGCAGTTTGAGAAACATTGGTGTTAATTCTTTTTTAACAATCAGGTAGAATTCAGAAATTAATCCATTTAAGGCCTGGAAATTTATCTGAAAGGCTGGGTTTTTGTTTGTTTTGTTTTTGTTTTTCAAAGTAGGGTCTCCCTCTAGCACAGGCTGACCTGAAATTCACTCTGTAGTCTCAGGGTGGCTTTGAACTCATGGCAATCTTCCTACCTCTGCCTCCTGAGTGCTGGGATTAAAGCCAGGGACCACCACATCCATCTGAAAGGTTGTTTTTAAACTACTCCTTTAATCTTGTTGCTTGTTATAGATTTGTCTATAGATAAGATAAATTATCTCATTTTAGTAGTTAGCCATATACATTTAGAAACCTACCCATTTCTTTTAGATTTTCCAATTCAAAGGAATATACATTTTTATGGTTATGTCCTAATAATTTCCTGAATTTCATTAGCATGTATCATAAAGCCTCCCTTTACATCTCTAATTTCTTAATTTAGGCCGTTCCTCTTTCTTTTTCTCAGTTTGCTTAAGGATTTGTCTATCTTATTTATTGCTTTCAAGGAACTATTTGCTAATAATATGATTCTATGCACAAGACAGTCTAAAGACACATCAGAAAACTCTTAGGACTCGTAACCACTTTCAGAAAAGTGGCAGGATGAAAAATGAATATGTAAAAATAAATAACTTGCATATACACCAATAGCAAACATGCTGAAGAATAAATCAAGGAAAAAATTCCTCTTCACAATTTTCTTTAAAAAATACCATTGTATATTCATGATCCTATAGTGAATACTAACAATCCCACTGAGGAGGGCCCTCAATGGAATGAGTGGGGGAAAGGGAACATAAAAGTATAACCCAATGTGAATATGACCAATATGCAATATGCATACAATAACGTTTCCAGTTAAAAAATATCATGGAATAAGTTTAACCAAGGAAGCAAAGGACTCCAACAATAAAAACTTTAAAACATTCAAGAAAGAAATTAATAGAAGATAAGAAGATAAAAGAAGAAGATAGAAAGACCTCTAATACTTCAGGATTGCAGAAATGTATTGTGAAAATGGCTACCTTATCCAAAAGATTCAATGCAATCCCCATCAAAATTCCATCATCATGGGCTGGAAAGATGACTCAGTAGTTAAGGCACTTCCCTGCAAAGCCTAATAACCCAAGTTTGATTCCCCAGGACCCACATAAAGCCAGATGCACAAAGTGGCACATGTGTCTGCAGTTTGTAGGTGCTGGAGGCCCTTATGTGTCCATTCCTCAGTATTCTCTCTCTTCTCTCTATCTCTCTCTGCTTGCAAATAAATAAAAATATATTTTAAAAAATTTAAAAAGAATCCAAACACTATTATTCACTGAAATTGAAGAACAATGTTAAAATATATTTAGAAGCACAAAAGACCTTGGATAGCCAAACCAATCCTAAGCAAAAAAGAATAATGGTGGAATTATCACTATATTTGATTTAAGTAACAGTACAGAATCATAGTAACAAAAATACTATGGTACTGGTACCAAAACAGACATGTTGATCACTGAAATATACTAGATTCAGATATAACCCCACTCATCTACAGTGACCTGAATTTTGACAAAGATGCTAAAAATACACATTGGAAAATGATATCTTCTTCAACAAATCCTACTGGGAAAATATCCATGAGCTGAAAATGGAAACTAGATGCTTATCTCTCACCCTGAACAAAAATCAACATCAAATGGGCCAAAAGGCCTAAAATTTCCAAAAATGTTGGAGTCAACAATAGGGAAAACACTTCAATACATAGGCACAGGAAAGGATTTTCTGAAAAGGAGGCTAATCAATCAGGAAGTAAGTCCAACAATTGGTAAAATGAAACCCAATGAAACAAAACAAGCAAACAAAACAAAGTACATATGTCTAATACACATGTAAAAACATGACCCACCTTATTATCCATCAGATAAATTCTAAACCAGATTCTATTCTGATTCCATGATACTATAGTCAGATGTCAAACATCAACAAAGCAATAAATGCTCATGAGTATGTAGACCGAGGAAATCCTTCTACATTGCTGGGGGGAATGTAAACTCCTCCAGCCTCTATGGAAATCAGTATGGAGATTTCACAAGAAAGCCATCAGTATTTCTCCATATGATTCATCCAGCCACCTAGACTGAACAGCTACCGGTAGGCCTGCAGACTGCTATTGGTTGGACTGTCATAAGCAATCCCAGTAAGTTTCCCTTTTTACTACAATCCGTTCCATCAGTTCTGTTCCTCTAGAGTACCCTGACGAATACAGACCCTCTATAAATTCCCAAATATTTATCCCAAAGATACCAAGTTAATATACAAGTTAACACATCAAAGGGATACTTGTACATCAATGTTTAATGTAGCACTATTCACAATAGCTAAGGCATAAAACCATCCTAGGTGGTCAACAACATAGTTATGGAGAAGGAAAATATTATATATATATATATATATATATATATATATATATATATATATATATATATATACACATAATAGAATGTTATCACCCACACAAAAGCATGAAATAATGCGAGGAAACATTGATGCAAATGGAGATGATGATATTAAGCAAAGTCAGTCTCAGAAAGATGAATATATTATATTCTCTCAGTTGTCATTCTTAAATTTCAATAAAAATAGAAGTGAAATTGTCTAGGGTTGCAAAGGGAATTCTTGGCAATGGAAGAACTGAGCAAGGGGAAAATAAGAAATAGGTATGAGGAATGGGATATGCTCAACATACAATATATGCATGTACAAATATTTTTAAAAATTATAAAAAATAAAATAAATTTAAAACATAAAATAATTTATGCTTGTCTGTATATTTTTACAGTCATGGATTTAATCCATAAAACATGTTATGATATTCTAACTATCCCATTATCAAAAAGGAATGAAATGAACTTTGTACACTTGTGTTATATTTCCTATAGGTGTAATGAGATTTGTGCTATGGGAGAGATTTTGCCGTTCATCTCCATTTTTATGTTAGTTATAATAGAGCTAGGCCTTTTGACATGATTCATATTAAAAATTTTCAAACGTTGACTACCTAGAGATTTAAAGAGCCCAGAATGGATACTAAGCATACTAAACATAAATATAATCTACACTTTACCATTTTTTTCCAGCGGCCCTGGTGAATTTTACAGTTGCCTAGTAACGCAAGTGATTTTCCTTCTGAGATTTTTTTATTGTGGCAAAATAAATACATTTTGCTTTCATTAGCATTTTTCTATGAATTAAATGTACAATTTATTTGAAAAGTGAAAAATATAAAATATTCATGTAGATTTCCATGGGACAATTTTAATGTATTTTAACACCTTAAAATAGAGACTAAAGAATGAATTTGAATAATAATTTAGGAGAATGAAGGGGGAAAATGTAAGAAGCATGGATTTTTCTGCTTGTTAAAAGAATGTGGAACATTCAGTTATGCTTGGGTCGACCTGCCCTTCCCCATAGAGGACACACAGGTAATAATGCCCAAGCTTCAGACTTCTGCATAAGCATGAGCTCCTGTAAGGGCCTTTGCAGTGCTCAGAAAGGTGTGCCCTCAGACAGCAAAAAACCCAGGTAAACAGCAACCAATCTTTCCTACTATGTCTTTCCCCTCATCTTCCTCTCTCCTCTCCAGAACAACTAAGTTTGTGTTAGGTGGTTCAGACACCTCTGAGATCCAGCTAAGAGGGATCTCTCCTAAATTACAGAGAGTTCAAGCCCTAGCAAACCTGGGCTGTCATTAGTTTCTCTACTTAAGATTAAAAAAAAAACCCAGAAATTAATTAAGTGTTTACAATCTAAATGTACAAGCTAAGTTTAAATTTTAAAATGTTTCACAGAAAGTTCTGACACTTAATTTCTTCTTGAAGGGAATAATAGTCAGACTTATGATTAGGGTCTGGGGCAGGCGTGACAGCTCTGAGAGTGGGCGAAGGAGACAGAGGAGAAAGATGAGGCTTCCATCAGAAGTAGAAAAAAAAGAAGCAGAAGATATTAGAGGAGCAGAAACTAGGGCCATGGGGAAGGGGCCCTGCTGCAGGTGAGAGTCAGCTGCATCCTAACCCTGGGATGGTGGGGACCCTTTAATCCCTATTTAACATCTGCATTCCCTGCCATACGCCCTTCGCCATCTGTAGGGAGAATGAAGTGTTATCTTGGAGTCTGTTGTACTTTATAATAAACTTCTGTAAATAAAATGAATGAAAAATCATTTATTTTGTTAAAAGTCATCGTTGAAAACCTATACATGTATTTTTATTAGTCCTGAGAGATCAATGAAGACCTGGAAGAAAAGTGCATTCTAGTTAAAGCTCTGTCAGCAATAATGGCAGAAAAAGGCAAATCTTAGGTATGTGAAAACTTTGATTACTGCTCCCCAATCTTGATAGGATATGAGATAATGTTTATTCTTCTCTTCTTTTTTTTTCCAAGGTAGGGTTTCACTGTAGCCCAGGCTAACCTGGGTTTCACTCTGTAGTTCCAGTCTGTTCTTGAATTCATAGCTATCCCCCTACTTTTGCCTTCCCAGTCCTGGGATTAAAGTGTGCACCACCACAGCAGGCTTCTCTTCTTTTTTTGGGGAGGGTGGATAACGGGGAGGAGAGGTTGTAATATATGCCATGCATAGGCTGGCTTCAAACTCACTATGTTGTCAAGGATGACCTTGAACTTTTGACCTTCTTGCCACCATCTCCGACGTGCTGGAATTATAGGTCTGTACTACCACACAGTTTATACACCTGTGGGACTTGAGCCCAGGGATTCCTGCATGCTGGGCAAGCACTCGACAAACTAAGCTGTATCCCTAGCATCTTCAATATTGGTCAGAAAAGAATTCCTCTATTAGGCATGGCACTTAAGCATACTTGCAACTAACCAGTTTATTAAGCATACTTTTTGAACAGACACAAGGATGCTAGTAGATATTTTGGAAGACAATGACAAAATAACATATTATGGTCTACATATTGATGAACCATGTGGCTTAAATAAAGTCATTAAAGTGGCACACATATGTAGTCCCAATAATTTGGGAGGTTGAGGCAGGAAAATTCCAAGTTATAAGTGAGCCTGGATTATGCTTCCAAGTGAGACCTTATATCACCCTCTCCCAAGGGGGTGTATGGGGGGAACAAAGAATCCCTTTTAAATTGGAGAAGAAAAGTGACTCTATCATTTATAGAACTGTAGTGCCCATGTTAATTCAAGACAAAACCTTGCTATTTTACTCAATCCATCTCTCTTGCTCTGCACAACAATCAATTCAAAATGCAGCAAAGAACTTAATGTAAAATCTAAAATTCTGAAACTGCTTGCAGAAAGCATTGAGGAAACACTTCAAGCTGTAAGTGTAGACAACTATTTCATAAAAAGGACTAAAAATATCACAGGAATTAAGCCCAATAATTGACAAATGATGTTAGGTGAGATTATAAAGCTTTTGCATGGAAAAGAAAATAATCACCAGATGAAGAGATAGTCTACAGAATGGGAGAGGAATCTTTTGTCAATTAAACATCAAATGATCAGTATCGAAGATCTGCAAAATGGAAATGCCAAACCAAATTATCCAATCAATACATGAATTGATGATCTGAATACTACTCTCAAAGGAAGAAATACAGGTGGCCAATAAATACCTAACGTGTTTCACATTGCTAGCCATCTGGGAATGAAAATAAAGGTGTCGCTAAGATCCATCTCACCCTAGTCAGAATGGCTATCATCAAGAAAGCAAAGACAAAATGTGGGAGAGGCTGTGGACAAACAGGAACTTTGCTGCTGGTGGAAGTGTAAACTGGTGCAGCCACTATGGACATTAACGTGGAGGATTCTCACACAACTAAAAACAGCACTACCATATGGAAACTCAAGTTTCCAGAAAAGAAGCCACACGTAGGTTAAAGATTCTGTAAGAAGAACTGACTGATGATTGGAACTTGATAATTGTGGGTAAGTGGAATGTTGCAGATCCAGACCAAAATTATCTTGAGCTATCTTTAGTTCCCTTAATAGCTACTCATTACCTAACCTCTGTGTCTGGCCTAACACATTTGTGACTGTCAGGTAAACTTTTCAGAATGTGTCAACAGATCACTAGCTTCTAAGAACCCAAAAACTATTGTCTCCAGATTACATCTGAAACATATAGCATAGATTTCCCCATGTTGGTTTAATTCACCTGCTTGACAGAGTTCTGCAATGCATATTTTAAATGTATTGATTTATGCCTTTCTTTTGTTCCATAACTATAGAAAAATCATGAAAGTGTTTTACAATTGGAACAAGTTATTTGGGGCAACTTGTTCTGGGTCCATGGTCATTCATATTTGGCTCAAGAATAACTAGCCTAATTTTCTTTGGGGTGAGAGCTGTGTTTTGTGCTGCTATATATGATTCAGCTATGCCACCACTGGGTGTGGGCCTGCAGGACTTTAAAAGCCAACAAAGCAGAGATACTTTTACATCCATCTTTACTGCTGAACTGGCCACAATAGATCAGAAATGAAACACACATGGCCATCCATTAATAGATAAATAGATAAATAAAATGAGATGCATGGTCACAATGGAATTTTTTAGCCATAAAGAAAAATTAAATTACTGGATGTGGTGGTAGAGGCTTTTTATTCTATAACAGGGATGGCTGGCATAAGAGGATCTCTGTGAGTTCAAGGCTTGCATGGCTACAGAGTAAATTCTAGGTCAGCCTGGGCTAGAGTGAGATCCTGCTTCAAAATAAAGAAAAAAGTGAAAAGATGAAAAAAAGGAATGGAGGAAGGAAGAAGGGAGAGAAGGAGGGAAGGGAGAGATGGGAGAAAAAAGAAATTAAAGAAAAAAATGAAATCATGACATTTTCAGGAAAATCAATGGAACTGGAAAGCATTGTACAAGGCAAAATGAACCAGACATGGACAAATATTGCATTTCTGTTTTATGCACAATTTGGATATTAATGTGTTTGTATGTGTGTCTGTCTATATGTGTGCATATATAGGTCATAAGTGTAGAAAGGGGTCCATGACAGGAGAAGAATACATCTTAAGGCAGGGTAAGAAGAAAAAGAGAGGGTAACAGAATTCATGGGACATGAATGCAGAAGAGGGGACTATTTAGACAGAGGAAATGGACCGTCAACAGACAAGCAATGTACCAGTAGGGTTTGGGGGGGACAACATGGAAGATGAGGAAGGGCAGTGGGGGAGAGAAATGGATAAGAAGAAATATAGTAACAATGATGTATAAAATGTTACAACAAAATCCATCACTTTATATTCTCACTCAATAACTTGATTTTAAAACGATCTTACCTATTTTTATACATTCTGTCACAATTTATGAATGGTTTTATTTCTTAAAACTATATGTATCCACAAATAAAAAAGTTAATACAACCACCTCAATGAAAGAATATTATCGCGACAAGATATTAAAATAAAATTATAACAATTTTAGCTGAAACTCTGAAGGGTGCACCAAAACCCTTTCATATAGCAAAATCCCTGGCTTTTTGTCCTCATCTTTATTTTACCTTCCTAGAACATTGTTTATAAAAAAAGCCTTACTGAAAAAGATAGATTCTTACTGGGAAATATAAATGTACTTCAGTTAAAGTAAATTAATGTCACTTAAAATGGCATTACCTAGAGAGTCCACAGTTGATAAGAGTTCATGCGTGCCCTGCTAATCTTTTCTTGTGTGCATATATAACACTTCAGCTCTAATTTGTACACTTTTGTAAATGGCCTAAATCCCCTTCATGTGATTTTTTTTTAGTACAGAGAAATTGCTGGCTGGCCTGGTAAATGAATGAAGCATGAAAAACCTTAGGAACATGAAGTGCCATTAGGAGGAGGACAGTGAGATCCTTCCCAGACGAAACATACCAAACCAAGTCACAGCTTGCTCCTTCTGCCTAAATGGTCTACCTGGCTCCTCAAAATGTATGCATAACTGGTAATGCAGTTATGGAATCAGAATTGCTTATTCTATCTAAAAGATTGACTTACGAAAAGAAATAGCAAGAGACTACCCTGTAAAGAATGTACATGTATGGGTTATGGTAGTGACAAAGCTAAAATTCCATATAAAGTTTATGTGTGAAAGTAAAAACAATGTAACCTGCTCCCTAAAGTAGCTAGAATGCTGACTTCATTCAAAATGTATCAATATGTTTTCATCCATCACATCTACTACTTATCTTAGGGTAACTAAGACAACTGGATGCAAGTGATTAAGACATAAGTGCTGTCATCGTGGAGTATGGGCCACGAGGCTTGTGCAGCTCAGGTTTTACCATATCCACATAATGTCAAAGTGGGATGAACAGTGGGGAAACGGATCCTTCAAAATCTAAACTTTCCTGCACAAACCATCCAAGAACCATGAGCCATGTATTTGGCACAGTGGTCATTTCCCCTCCCCCATTCCTTACCACTCAGTCTACGTCATCTAGTAGACTTGGCACCTTACCAGTGTTGTACTTCACTGGAAGCCCGCCAACACTGCACTGTTAACAAACAGATAACTGGGCCAGCAGTGCCCTCTCATCTCCACTCTTAAAGCATGGCACCCCTCCTCAGCATCAGAAGAAGTTTGAAGCTGCCTGCTCAGTGTGTAGAATGACTTTTCCCAGGCAGTGCACTAACTCCTCCCAAAGGCCTCTTCCATATTTCCTTTCCTCTGTGCCCTCCATGTGTTCACTGTCTCAGGCATATCAGCCTTGGACTTCTTCTGATGAGCCACTGAAGAACTTAAAACAGATTTCAATGACGGTGACATCATCATTGTAAACCAGCATTTGCTAGACCGTTATGACCCTCCCATCTGTTTCTTAGAAACAGGAGACGCCAGCCTGATGTGGTAGCTCAATCTTTTAATCCAAGCATTTGGGAGCGTGAGGTTCACTGTGAGTTTGAGGCCAGCCTGGACTACATAGTGAATCTGAGATCTCCCTGGGCCACAGTGAAACCTTGCCTCAAAGCAAGGGGGAGGGGAAGAGGAGACTCCACAGCTTCCCTCCCTACAGGAGGAGGAGGCCACACTCATCAAGGGTGGAGAGTTAAGGCTGAGGGAATTTTGCAAGGGCCTTGCTAAAATTGCTGTTATTTTTAAGCTCCTACACATAATTTGGATGCTTCTTCACAATGTGTGTCCAGCTCAGCACGTAGGTGTGATTGACTCTGCTTCTTTGGGCCTTCATTTTCTAGAGAATGTACCCACCACACTATGCAAAACTGGCATTAAATAAGAATGTGTGCTTTTTCCTCTGCTGATCTTTTCTGTCCATTTGAGGTAAAATTAAACCCTAAGAGAAGGAGGAGGTGAGACGATGCCTCATTCCTTGTCCAAGGAAATGGATGCCTCGGGAGCTTTGCACATCTGTCCTGGTCATATTGCTGATGTCTATCTGCTCATTCTTCAGTGTCTATCACCCATTATCCTTTCAAGAAAGCCATCCCTAATGGCTGGAATCCCCTATTATTGGCTCCTACATATTGTCCAAGTTTCACTTCATCATAGGGATTTCTTTACACTCATAAGAGTTTGTCTTTAAAAAAATGTTGTCTCCATCATAAAGTACAGTAGAAAAAATACTGCTCACTGTTTTATATCCAGTATCTAGCATAGGACACACACAAATATCTAATAAATGAATTTACTGAATAATTTCAAGAAACAAAGAGAAAAGGATAAAAAGGGGACAAAGTATATAAAAATGGAGACTACTCATGATACAGTTGATATTATTTCCTTCTTTAGTGACCACAGAGATGTGCATATAAACTGGTCCATTGATCAGGAAGCTGCTTTAAAAATTAACAGTCCAGGGGCTGGAAGATTACTCAATGATCAAGGCACTTGCCTGTAGAGCCTAATGACCTGAGTCAAGATTACCCAGTACCAATGAAAAGCCAGATGCACAAAGCGGTGCTTGCATCTGGAATCCATTTTCAGTGGCTGGAGGCTCTGGCATGCCCAATCTCTTTATCTCTCTTCTATCCCTCTCTGCTTGTATTTATAAATAAACAAATATTTTTTTAAAAAGCAACAGTACAGTGTCACCAGAGCAAGAAGGCCTGTGTCAGTCTTGACCACGGAAAATACCTTCGTAAAATCTACAACTTTCAGTGCTTACTGACAAAATTTAAATTATTCACTAGATTTTGAGGTTAAAACCAAATATACACATACATATGTATCTGACAAATACAAACTGCAGGCCCTGAGTTAAGGAGATGTACAAATCAAATTAAAATTACCCAGGTGCACTGAAAAGATAAAGTGGCTTTTTGTGATGGCAGAGCACATGTAAATCTAAAGGAGGTCATACAGTGCCAGTACCAAGTGGCACATACCTGTAAACTGTAATCTCAGCAATTGGAGTGGAGGCAGGAAGATGATGAGTTTGAAGCCAGTCTAGGCTACATAGTAAGATGATATGTCCAACAAGAATAAGACCAGCAGCAGTTTTTTTTAAAGATACAGGTATACAATAATGGGTACTTGTCAGAGTAACTGTAATGAAGGTACAGTTTTTAAAAGCTACTATCACATTGCTGGTTCTGGCCAACTGAAAATCAGATTACCTGAAGGTGAAATGAAAGAAGTCCTTTTTATCTGAGTTGCTGCTAGGAATCCTTGTAAACATTATTAAAGCAATCCCTGAATAACAGTCCTGTGAGAGAGTTGGAATCATGAGGGAGTCTGAGCCACACAGTGGAACGACCCAGCATGGTGGAGACAGGTGGATAAGGGAGTCTCCAGCAGGCTCTGGTGAACCACAGCCATCTAATAACCTGGCTTGCACATCAGTTTCCTGGGTTATGCAATGTGAAGTCACAGGGCTATGGATACCTGTAGGGTTTCAGTGCTGGTCGGGCATTTGTTCCTCCTCAGAACATCAGTGGGCTCAATTGAGATCTATTCCATTTCTGTGATTCAGTACTTGGTTCTCTGATTCTTAAAGGGCTACATGAAGACAAAGCAGATGTAGCCCAAGGGCATTTCCTCAGTATGATAGCGTTTGAAAAGTATTTACTTAACACATGTCTATAATCTCAGCACTCAGAAGGCTAAAGCAGGAAGATCTTGAGTTCAAAGCCAGCCACAGAGTCACTCTACAAACTAAGGGTGGAGGATATAGTTCAGCAGGATAGCAATTGCTTCACATGTGCAAGGCCCTCTGTTTGATTTCCCACCATTACAAACAGAAAACTACAAATGTCATAAGTAGACTTGTCACAAAATTAATACTCATCCATGTAACCAGCATCAAGATCCCCTGTGCTCCCAGAACTACCCTCTGCATGACAGTTGTCTATACCTTAACTACCAAGAGAAGAAATTTAGCTGGTTCTTATGTAAGGAGTAACACACTATGTGCTGAGGCTTAGTTGACATTTCCCCCTTAACCCTGGAATACATTCCACTTACATAGTTCTGGTGTAGAACTGGAATGAGGTGCTGCTAAAGCTGACAGATGAATGGATCAAAGAAAAGCCAGGGTTTTATAAAAGGTCATAAACGCTAAAGAGCGAAGTAAGCTTTCAAAACTTTGTATAAGAAATACAATTTACTTTCTGAGCACAGCATGAATAAAGAGTGGGTAAAGTCAAAAGCAGTGTAGGTTTACAAGTATGCATGTGTCAGAATGTAGTCTCTTCTCCACTAATGCAGCTTGTAAAAAATTCAAAAATATTGGGGTTAGTCTCAGTAAATAATCATACTTCAATGCAAACCTGTCAGGTTTGATTCAGTTTCCCAACCTCTATCCCATCCCAGTTAGACAGGCAGTGTTTCCAGCAACAACAGACCATGGTGCACCACACAAAAAACACATGCAAATGAAAAAATATCAAAAATTACATGTAGGACTGGAGAGATGGCTCAGCAGTTAAGGTGCTTGCCTGCAAAGCCTCACAACCTGGGTTTGAGTCCCCAGTGCCTAGGTGAATCCAGATGCACAGGGTGGGGCATACATCTGGAGTTTGCAGTGGTGCACCCATATTTATGCTCTCTCTCTGTCTCTCTGTCTCTCTCCGCTTGCAATAAAATATTTTTAAAAGATCACATGCAAAAGAAAATAGAAAAATAGTAATCCAGTGTGAAGCTATGAATCGAGAAAAGCAATTCTTTAAGTTACATATTGAGTTTTGATAAATCTCATTTCAAAACATTAAAAAAGTCAAGTCTTTAAGCCAAACATCAGCGCACCAGCAAGGAAGCATTAGCCTTCCATCCCAATATAAAAATTACTCACAGCCACCATATAACTTTCTTTATAAGGTCAACTTCATAGCAGCTGCCACACTTACTAATTTATTAAGATAAAGACAAGCAGATTCAAACCATTTATAACTGAAAGGGAAAGAAGAAAGGGAAGAAAGTCCAGTCTCTTACAAGATAAAGACCTGGGTGTTAAAGAATACATCTCTAATATGACCAAAAGAACTGGGAGTGGTGGATGCTTGATGCTTCTTTACTGCTGATGTTTACTGAAACAAACAGGTTAAGGAAGGTGTATTTAGGGATGTAGGTATTAAAGACTTAGCTAAAAGGCCACAGGACTGGCGATGGCTTCATGTCCTACCACACATCCAGTAGAGACTGACCATGTCCTTCCTCAACATGTTTTGTCTCTGACTATACAACCTTGAACACAATTAATCTTGTCAAATTAATAAACCCTAGCATGTGAAACAAGTCCTTGGTAAATAGTACTTATTTGTGGCTTGAGGATTTTCCTCTTACTAGCTTCTCTTTACAGTACGTTCAAGTTCTTATCACTGGATCGGGTTCTGGGGAAATAGATGCTGAGACAGCATGTGACATGCAGGATGTTTTTAAGGAAAAGATGTAAGGCTGTGCTGGGGGAACTGCTATACAAGGGTGACAGTGAGAGAGGAGAATGGGAGCAGCAGAAATGACCTGTGAGGCAAACACAAGCACTCCAGAATACAGAGACAATTCTGTCCATCAATGTGCTGCAACACTGGGCCCTGGCAGTTCTCAACCAGGTCATCAGTTGTGAGAAGACAAGGGGAGCCTGACCTCTGGAAAGCCAGCTCTCTGCTGCTGAACCTGACCCTGACCTGCAGCCTCTGCTGACTTCCCTGAGTTTGGGCAAGAAATGGATCTGAATGGCCTGTCTACATGTCTGTCACAGTTCTTTAATTGAACATAAAAACCCAGGGTGGATAGGAGTAGCCTGAAGAACAGTCCCCTCCCTCACCCCCAGACTGTCTGATGAGATCTTTCAGAACCCACAGTGAGTATGAACAGCATCATAGAGGAGGGTCTCCATGGAATGGGGGAGGGGGTTATACAAGAGTATAACCCTTTAAAAAATAAAATTTAATTTAAAAAAGTTATTTAAGAGTTTAATTGTTTGACAGATGGGTGAAGAGAAGCAAAAGGGCATGAATTCATGAATTGGAGTAATTAAGTTCCTCTCAGGGGTTGTCTGGCCCTGGTTAGTGCTTGCATAGAGGAGAACACTGAGGCACAGCGTGGGGAAGTGTACCCCATTACAGTGAACTAGATTAAACAAATGTTCCTTGTGTCACAGGAAAGCTTGCCCTTGGCCTGAATATGAGTGACTCTCATTAGGACGAGGAGTGATGGCTCCATCCATACTAGGAGAGAAGACAAAAAGACTTCATTCAGTGATAGGTTTGATTTATGAAACAAGCTTTCTAGGGCCACCCTGGGCACTTGGCTGTCATGGGCTAATTAATCTTCATGATCTCCCTATGAGATAGGTAGGTCACAGAGAACTTACTTTACAGCCATAGGTATTAAAGCATAAAAAGATTTTTATAGTTTTCCTATAACCACTCATTAAGTTGGGGAAGGATATGAAGAGACAGGAATTTTTTGGTTCCCCACTGACTAAGTACTTACTAAGGCAAAAGCTCACTGTGTCACTCACTAGCTAGGTCTAACCTTCAGCTGCTTGCTTCCTTTCCTTCTGCCCCCGGTCTTGTATGCTACTTCAGTACATAAAATGAAAAAAAAAAATGACATTCACTGTATACTCTTTATTTTTGGTATAAATAGAGTAAGTGACAAGTGACATGACCAATTCTGAAAGAGCATTCACTTAACCACAAGAAACTTTGAGACTGATTCAAGACAAAATCTCACTTTAAATTCTATCCTGAGTTCATTAGATGTGACAAGTGATCATAGACTCAGTGGCAAAAAAAGCATGGCTTAAGACCTGGTTAAATTGTCATGTAATTAAATGATTTATTGAAATTTAAGTAACTGATACATAAATTAACCTTTTACTTAGATGACTGGGTACCCATATTTCTGGCTAAAATATGCCAATATACCCAATTTTTTAAAAAACGGACTTTTCCAGCTTTATTTTGTTACTTGGTTGACTTCATACTTCCAGTATGTGAATTTGCCTTATTCAAGGACTATCTGTACTCAACGCTAAAGTTCTCTATCCAGAGATATTCCTGGAAAGGCATGGGGCATAGAAGCACTAAACCTGTACTTACATTCCATTCTGGCCTCTACTTTCTGGAGCAAGTGTGAGCTTCTTGTCTATGTGTACATAAGTGGGTTTGAGTGCATTTCTCTGTATAGCTATCCACATGGCATACCTATGTATCATAATTAATATAAAATATAAATATTTATATATCAAAGGATAGAGTTTTATAAGATACTATGGTTTGGATATTGTTTGTACCCCCAAGGTTTGTGTGCTTGAAATACAATTTAACAGTATTATTGTGAGAATCACCCTTTAAGAGGCAGGGTCTAGTGCAAGGTGTTATTCATTGCACACATCTTATTTGGAAGGGACTAATGCCCATCTCCTGGGAGTGGGCTAGATTTTAAGGGACTTGATTTAGTAGGATAAGTGTGAGTTTGGTTTTCTCCACCAGATTTCTTGCTTCCTCTTGCCTTGTGGCCTCTTGACTTGCAAACACTATGCTCTTATACATGTAGAGGTCTACATAGATCTGGAACTGGTAGCTAAATAAATGTCTTTTTCTGTGGTTTCCAAGACTCGGTTTGTTTTAACAAAAAACTAAGATACTAGGTAACAGCAAGAATTAAATTAGATTATATACATAGAACTTTGTATCAGAGAAAAGATACAATTTCATATTTTTTGATATGAAAGGATAAACAATATTTTGCTTCAATGTATTCATTTTAATAAAACAATTTGTAAATACAAATAGCTTAAGATGCAATGCAAGGTATGTGAGAAAAATACATACTCAGACTTTCATAAATTGAATTTAAAGTGGTGCCACTGATTTTTTTCTAGGTTGCAAAACATTAACCTTTGTCTTTCTAACACATTTTAAAAAAATTGTAAGTTTTCTGATTCAAATATCTAATGTATTTTAGTGCTTTTCATACTTTACCTTCCAGTTTAACACAAGAAAATTTTAATGCAATTACAAATAGGTTTTTCATTTTACCATGTTTTTCTTAAAAAAAAAAACTAAGTGGCATAATCTCTAGCCTAGGAAACAGAAGAAAACAGGGTATAGGAACGCTCAATCTTCATTAAACATCTGGAACCAACTTTCTAAACTAGTAAATAGAAATCAGAGGAGAAACTATTCTAAGCACAACTACTTTTTAACCCCATTCATGACATTTAATTGGAGATCTCAACTCCAAGTAGTGGCTCTGTGCCTCATCTTTCCCACCCACCTCTTATCACCCGGATGAGAGAAGCTACGCAGGTGGGTGGAATGGTTCAGCCTCAAGCACTTCAAATCCTTCACCACCTGCACAGGAAACTCTGACTGAAAGCCAGACAGGTTTCTGCAGAGCGGCAGTGAGGATGTTGGGGGTGGGACTGGGGTTCTATCTGGTTACTCGATAGTCAGCTACATCCACAAGAGGACTTGGTAGTTCCAGTGGAAAGCACTGACATTTTGCCTTGTCAGTGGGTTCTAGAAATCTAAGACTCAAGCTAAGTCAGTGCTAATGTCAAATGCTGACAATATTTCACAAAACCCCTAGAGAAAGCAGGACTGTACTAGTTGTGCTGAGGAAGTGATGATGCAGGAGACCCCTGCCTACAAGAAGCCCTGCAGTATCTGTTTTGTTATTATAACTATGTTCTTAAGTGTTACTATATAGTCAAGAGCATGCTTTTAAGAGTCAAAGCTGAGTCCAATGTATGCCTTTGAGCTGGGCAAGGTGGTTCATGTCTTTAATCCCAGCACTTGGGGAGGCTGAATTAGAAGGATCACCATGTGTTCAAAGCCATCCTGGGCTAGAGTGAAACCCTACCTCAAAAATAACTAAAATAAATGCTTGTGGGTGAAAGATAAAAAAGAAGAAGCAGCAGCCCTGCAGTGGTGCTGAGGAAGTGGAGATGCAGGAGATCCCTGCCTGCAAGAAGCCCTGCAGTGGTGCAGAGGAAGTGATAATGCAGAGGAGACCCTGCCTCACGTCCCATAGATCCAGAAGCAGAGTGGCAGATGAGTCATCAACACAGCCCAGTGAGAGAAACCCAAATGCAGGTGCATGCTAAGCATGGGAGGAAAACGAATCAAACTCTAAAAGAGGTAAAGTTTGTCTTGGGCTCTGAAGAGTAAGTGGTGGTTTTCCGGCTAGACAATGAGGAAGTACATTTTTGACAAAAAGCACAGCATGATTCAAGTGATAGTCATGAGAAAAATATTCGGAGGTTTGGAGAACGACAAACAGTTCGAAGGATTTGCCTGTGGACAAGTTCTACTGTGAGCCAAAGCAAAAGGAATGACAAGTTCACCGCACAGTAGAGTTGGGCTTTTCTGCTGTGGGAACAGGGACACAGTTCTTTCTACTTCTGGTAGTCAAAGTCACAGACATAGGGTGAAGTAGAGATTTTCACTGGGCCTCATTTTCTTCTGTAAAATGAGGACAGGAATAGCACGTACAGCATGGGGATTTTTCATATACAAAAAGGCAGGAAGGTGACTGACAAGAGTGCAAAACAGAAATGCTAGCTATGGTTATTTTTTAAAAAGTTGATTGTGGGGTATACAGACAAGGAGAGACTATATGCAAGGATTTCAATTAGGATCTTAATGAAAATTATTTCTGTAAGAAAATAAGTGGGCTTGAGTGTATTTCTCTATATAGCTATCCATATGGCATAACTATGTATCATAATTAACATTAAAATCTAAATATTTATATATAAAAGTTAGCATTCATATCTTCCGGTTACATGAGCATGTCTCCAAAACTCTTACACAAATGGATTTGCCAGGTTGGAAAACACAAATTGACTCCCTTTGAACACCTACTGGGAATCATCCATATAATCATACATGTAAACTTGAAGTTTAGTAAGCTTTAAGAGAGCAAATGCTGTCTTTTTGAGAATCGGGGATGATGGGGGACGGAGAGATGGCTCCACAGTTAAAGCACTTGCCTCCAGTGCCTAAGGACCAAGGTTCGGTTCCCCAGTGCCCACGTAAAGCCAGTGAGTCAGGGCGGAGGATGGTGGTGTACCTGCTCTGTGACTCCCTTTAGGGACGCTGCTTCCCAGCTCACCCTTCTGCTCAGACAGACTCCGTTACGGGAAAAACTTCAGAAATCTTTACCAAAACGTCCATTTACAATCCTAAAATTTCTATTTCTCAGAAAAATAACATTATTCCTCAGTCTAGAAATAACATTCAGCCCTCAAAATGCTACCCTGTCATTACTTCTAAAAATAAGCTGAGCAAATCAAAGTCTTGAGGTCAGTTTCAGATAATGTGCCATGGTGGTCACAGGATCAGTGGCCCCACTCTGTCCTCGGTGGGCAGCGGGACAGGGCCACTGAGGCCTGGTTGCGGCTCACCACTCAGGCCTCCAGGGCTGCCCACACTCTGCCGTTTCTCTGGAGGAACCAGAAGGAGCTAAGTGGAGAGACAGATTTTCTGAATCCAGCAGCCTTGTCAAACAACAGCTCAACTTTTCTCCTCATACCATGAGAATGATTTTCTGAATCCACTGCTAGAGGTAAGAATCCCTGACCGCACCTTATGCCATTTGAACAAATCCATAGGACAACATTTAGACTTTAAATAGGAAGGTTATGGGCCAATGAAAAATAGTAAACTCATTCAACAGACATGAAAAATTGGAGAATATATACAACTTGCTCACTTAATAGAATAGATCTGTGGAAATTGCTATGAACATTTAACTGGCAGTTTCACCTTCTGTTCAGTGAAAATGACAGTTAATAACAATATAATAAATAATGAATAACAATAACAATAATGAATAACAATGAATGTCATCACTAACAGGCATTTAATTCCAAACGTCTTTGCTGCTAAAATTTAAGTTTTAGCTTGAAGAAAAATGGGAAGAATTCTATAAAATACTTTTAAATAAAAAAGTCCAAATAATGTACATTTACTACATAGCAAGTAACCCTGTGGTAAACTTGGAAGTATCAAAACTCTTTTCTCACTTCGTTATAAGAATGTCTAAGCAATGACACAAAAGAGAACTTTGAAAATTTATTTACTACTAATAACCCTGCCAAAATTTTAAGTAAACTGTCTTTCTTGTGTCCACAATGACTCTACCATTTCTTCAGGACCTCTAATCTTCTCAAGGGATCACCAAGGAACCCAGCACGTTGGTGCCAACCTGCAATCCCACACTGTGGAGCCGAAGGGAGAAGGACTGGGAGATTGTGGTCAGCCTTGGTGAAATGGCATGACACAGTCTGAAAGCACACAAAAAGACATTATCACCTTGAATATATTTACTTCTAACTTTCAAATAAAGAGACACAATGATACTTCTGGAATCACTTTTTTCCCTGAGTAATTAAGAAGTTTTGAAATTAATTTGCAAAAAAAATTGAGCTGTTAAAGCATGCAAGGTCTTATGATGCTTTAAATATACTTTTAAACAAGATAATTGAGAAAAAATAAACACCTCCAAGATTTCTAAGTCAGACATAATCTTGTCTTTTTCTTTCTTCCCTTCCTTCCTTCTTTCTCTTTTTCTTTCCTTCCTTCTTTTTGAGATGGGATCTTTTATTTATTTCTTTATTTTGAGATGATGTCTTGCTTTGACTTGCCCAGAACTCTTCTGTTCAACCTATTCCTGACTCCTCCTCCCAGCTAGCTGCAGCGGCTTGGGAGGCACATGTGCCTTCATTCTGCAGGAGACCTCTTCTCGGCCCTACTGCCAGCGAGAGGGTTTAGCCCAAGCTTTCCTGTGCTTCAATGCCTGGTCATTAAGCTCCTTTCTTGCTGTCTTGCGCCTGCCTCCCCTTTTGCTTGCAATACAGGTATTGAAAAATGCCAAATGAGCCAAAAAATCAAATAATGATTAATGATTAATAAAATTATTTTTAAAAAAATCAGAAAGTGAGACCAAAACAGGATAGCCTTACAATACAAAACAGGAAAAAATGGACAGGAGTTTTCCACAAAGAAATACACTCACATACACAGACACATATATAACACGATGTTTGCAATCTCACAAGAGAACTAGCTAGAAGTACAAGAATTTATTTATTTGTACCATTTATGCCCTTGCCAAATCAAAGCTCAAATTATTAACAATCCTTCCCTATTCTCCTTCTTAACCCATTTGAGGGAAATAAATTCACTAGACCTCATGTTAGCTTTTCAGCCAGGGAGTACTGAAGTGGAGGGAAATATACTCAGGAGCACACAGTAGCCATTTTAAATGTTCTAGGGTAAAATTCCATTAGCTTCATTAGTAAGTCATAAGAAACTGCTGGACAAGTCCAGAAGTAAAATTTCCATAGAACATAGCTGATGGGCGGTGTTCTAACTGACTAAACACTGACTGCCCTTTTATGTCATTTTCTGTGGCCCGTGGTCACAAAACACATTTAGGGCAACTTAGATCATCAATCAAATTATTTCAAATGTCCTAACTTACTAGAATGAAAAAAACAACAAAAAGCAAACAAAAAAACAGATGACCTAAAATGATGCCAGGCCCTTTCTAGGAGGGCCAGTGACTGCAGTGGATCGATAGGGCATTGTTGGTTAACTCAGCCTTAAAGGGCACTCATAAACAGTCTGCTTCAGGTGAGCAGCCTGTTTATCTTGTGTCCAAAACAAGGAAACTTTTCAGTGTTTTATCAGGCATATGCTTTTGAGAAATAGACTCAAGATTCTTTGGACATCCACCTGCCATATAGATCTGGGTTGCTTCTGACTGTTCTTGTCAGGACATGAAAGCAGCCAAAACCAAGGGAAAAATTTTATTCTCCTTTTGCCCTAAGATGAAATATTAGCTCACCAGGCACTGTTTCTTATATCTGTTCTTGGTTCCCTCATCAGAGAGAAGTTGATTCAACCATTATAATTCTCAGATGGTTCTGTTACAAGGTAAGCTATGATATGACAGAATAGTGGCGACATTTACAAAAAAAATGAAAAAAAATAAGACAATGGGGATAAATCTTCTTTTAATTAGATAGACGCTGACATCTGTCAAATGAAACAACCATTAGGTGGATCTGGCTCAGCAAAGAAAGAATATTTAATTTTCTCAATGACTAAAAAAATGACAGAGTTCTTACAATTGTTTAATCTCCAAAGGCCTTCTAGATGCTTCTGCATGTTAAGGTTTTCTATCAGAATTATGTGTGTTGAAATTCTTGCCATCTGAAAGCAGCACAGGGCACTCGAGATGGATCTCTCCATCCCATTACGTGTATCCTTCACAAGCACAGACTCATATGGTCTCAGAATTTGGTCTGCTAAACAAGCTCATTCAGAAGAATGCAGAGAATGGTCTTCCAACTTTGCTCAAATTTAAATGTGTGAGAATGAAATAACTCTCCACCACTTTAATTAAACAACATGCTACCTGCCATGTGTACTTGACCTAGAAGCAGCATAGTAGGCTTCATTATTTAGTTATCATTGCCATAAACATCTCTAAAGTTCTGTCTCCAGGCTGACATCTGTTCTAATTCTAAAATATCGCTAGTTCCAGAGATCCATCTTCACATGGCTGTCCTGTGAGCATCCTTCACTGAACAGAACACATCCTCTTTTAGGTCCTGATACTTAAATGTCTCCTTCCCTTTGAACTCGTGTGCCCCTGTCCATGCATTGTCACGGAATTATCAGCCTCTTGACCTCTAATAGAACTTTCACCATCCAACTTCTATTACCCTTGGCTTCAGTTGTTCCCTGGACTGAAACAATACTCTTTGATGCTAGGTACACCCGTTCTGCATTGTTCCTTTCAAAACGCACAGGTAGCAGCTACTGGGAAGATGAAACAGTAGTTAAGAATACTTGCTATGCAAGCATGATGGCCTCAGTTCAATCCCCAGCAGCCACATAAAAAGCCAGAGATGACAGGGACACATTCCTGTAACCCCAGCACTGATGGAAACAGACAGGAGCCTTGTTGGGGGCTTGGGGAAAGCCCATGCACTCCAGGGTCAGTGGCACATCCTATCTCATGGAAATATGATGGAAGAGAACTAAGATAACACCTGAGGACCCCCTGTGGCCTCCATAAGTGTACATATACCACACACACATACCTCATAGAATAAGAACATGCAAGGGCAATAAGACCAGATATACATGAAGAAACTGTACACACATTTACCATTACAAATTTATCGTACAACCTGATCTGCTGTCTTTTCAATATCTACCAAACATTTAAAGGCACAAAGAAAACAAAGTTCAGCACAATTTTGGGACTGATCTCCTGTGCACAGTGGTATGTGCACACTCTTGAGAACTGCGGTGTTCATTCCCCAGCCGGCTGAGCTCCCACTTGTCTCAAAGAAGAATGCAGGCCTCAATAGGCTGCATCAACCAGAGCAAACAGCTTCATGAAGGTCATGCAACCTAGCTCAATGCTGGAAGCTCTCCACCCTTGACCCACCCTGAGATAGGCTAAGGTCATCTTGGGGTGTGTTACATTGGGGCTCCTCACTGTGCCCAGTGATGGTGATACTGAGAATGCACCACCCACTCTTCACACAAACCTCCACCTTGGGAACCTGCGGCTTGGGTCCACATATTCCCACACAGGCTCTCTCTCTCCTTAACTCTCCCTGTCTCTCCAATCTCACCTCAGTCAACCATCTCTTGCTTTGCTTAAACCAAATGCTGAAGTACCCTTTCTTTCCCACCATCCCTCCTTTTCATTCCTGTCTCTGGGACTCCGCACATTCCTTTTTCTCTGGTTTGCACATCTCCTTGGCTTCTCCTGTGCTCCTGATCAGCACTCAGGCCTCTGCACAAGTTCACAAGCATGATGTCCCTCACTACTCTTTCACAAGCAGCCCCTACTATATTCTATTCCTCTGAATCACCTTGATTATTCCTCCGAATAGTTCTCATGATCTGAAATTATCACAATACTTTGACCAGCTGGGTAAGAGTTGCCATACACAACATTCTTATGTTCCCACTAGAACCTTAGCTTCTTGAAGGCAGGAAACCTGGCATCTTATTCACCACTGTTTCTCCAGAGGCTAACTAATACGCACCCAATAAATTCTGTTCTTAGAATGAGGAAGCTGTTTTTTCATAGGTATTGACATCAAGTTTGAATATCATCAAACTATAGTAGAGGAGGTGGTCAGCCACAAAACAGCCATGTAGAAATAGCAAAATAAGCCAGATCAACAATTGTAACACGAATCAAAGAAAGTTAAAACAAAGAACATAATCTTGCAAACTTCAAACTGTGACAAGCAAGGAAAGCAACAGAAGATGCTTGTACAACTAACTCAGCATTTTAGGTTTCATCTCCACCGCAGCTCCACCAGGATTCCTGAAGTCACACTAGTGACGGTGTTGATAGAACTCAAAAGAATGAGAGAAACATCACAGGTCCCCAGCCCCAGCATCATGGCCAGTCATATACCTCATGTGGATCACTATGGAACATAGCAAGAAATCTGTGGGGGGAGTTGTAGGACATCTAAGGGGTGACTTATGAGATAAAAGAGGAACTGAGCAGATCTGTACCTATGCTGATCTGTTCTTCTGCCATGAAACAATGATCACCTCAGAGAAATTGGAGAGTATTTAGTTAAAATATTACTTAATAACCAAATTCATATTTCTCAAAGGATCTATTCAATCATTTCTACATTATTGGGAATTTCCTACCAACAAACTTATAGGGTTATCATTTATGATCATGATGATAAAATTTCTCCCTCACTTTAAAAATATTCAATTCCTCAGGACCCACATAAAGCCAGATACACAAGGTGGTGCATGTGACTGGAGTTCATTCACGGTGGCTGGAAGCCTTTGGCACACCTATTCTCTCTCTCTCTCTCTCTCTCTCTCTCTCTCTCTCTCTCTCTCTCTCTCTCTCTCTCTCTCTCTCTCTCTCAAATAAATGCATAAATAAAATATTTTTAAAAACATTTAATGTTTCCTAGCTAATGTTGAACAATGTCTAGGACAGTCCAAGACAGACTTTAATTTGCATTAATTTATTCAACATATCTTCACTGATGTCACTGTGATGTTTGAGATTAAAATTTTAGAACTTACATTTTTTGAGGTAGGGTTTAGCTTTAGCCCAGGCTGACATAATATTCACTATGTTAATCTCAGGCTGTCTTTGAACTCACAGCCATCTTCTTACCTCTTCCTCCTGAGTGCTGGGATTAAAGTTGTGCACCACCACACCAGGCTGTGAACTGTTTTTCTATGTGTGAGAGTAATATTCTTATAGTCTAGGACCATTTATCTACACCTTCTGAATACTTATTACTGATACTGCTAATAGGGCACATAAGAAATATGAAAGGACTATTTGTAAATGCCATGAGAAAGCCAGGACCTTAAAGCATAAACCAGGATTAATTTATTGCACTAAAGAAGTTACAATTAAGAGTCCTAGACAATTGCCTGTGACAGTATACTCTGTACCCATAGCAACGCAGAGGCTTTTAGGAAAGTCACCATTATCATAAATAAATAAATAAATAAATAAATAAATAAATAAATAAATAAATAAATAAATAAATAAATAAATGCTAGACTACATTAAAATAAAAACTATAAAGGTGTTTTTACAAATGCTCATGGGCTAGAAAGCTTAAGACTGATGTTCCGCAGAGATTTTTAGCTTTAAATATCATATCTGTTCAACCAATATTTAGATACTGAAGGTATGTATTTTAGATGATTAAAACTAACCGTATCTCCCAAACTTAAAAAAAAATGGATAGAAAGGAAAACAGACTGATGTTAAAAAAAAAAGCAAAATAAGCAGAACTGAGCTAGAGAAGTTCCATGGCTACATGTACATGTAAATATATTTTGAAATGTTCCTGGGGAAACATTTTAAAATGTGTCTGGGGAAATCTCAATTATATTTGCCACACTGTTTAAATGGGTGACAAGAAAAACTGGCCCAATTAGGTAATACATCTTCTTTGAAATGTGGCCAATAAATCTAACTGTGTAGCTTCTTTAATGAAATTTTCTTCTTATTCCTAAGATTAAGAAAAGTAGCAGCACATGAGAATACAGATGCTGTGGAGGAAATCCCTGAAGAATGTAAGATTCCTGCTCAGTATTTCAATCTTCAATCTCTTGTTCTCTAAGAAAAGATGGTCTTAGCACACAGGTTTTTCCATCAAGTACTGGATCAGCATTTTCTGTTGACCACATTTCTTTCATCCACAATTAAAATACCGATTCAACCATATCCAATGAGAATGAAACACGTCCTTATAACTCTAAAACACACTTAAAATAAGTAACATCAATTTGATAAGACCACCAACTAAAGAAAAATGTCAATAATCTTCACTGTTTGTGAATGTTTTGAATAATGTTAAATTTTGATGATTTCCATTTATAGAGTGCTAATTTCTTTTGCACTAAATGTTCACAGAAAACATACATAATCCATTTGGAACTGCATATAGACATACTCCTGCATTCCTAGAATATCACTCTGTAAAGTTCAAATTATTCTTACTAATATTTTTTTACATATCATGAGATAGGGTCTTGTCTGTGGTCCAGGCTACCTCCCTTCCTCAGCCCTGAGAGCTGAAATCACAGGAATATGCCACCATACTTGCAAGATATTTTCTTTATTGTAGTCATTTAAAATAAATCCTATTTTCAAGTTTCTATACTTTTAAGACCTACTTGTAATGATTTTCTTAACATCATAAGATCTGTGACAGTTTTACCTCCTTCCCCAGGCTTGCCCCTGTGACTTCCGAGAGATGTAAAAATTAACTAAAATCAGTCTGCAGCAGCTTCTGGACAAAGGAACTGGGCTAACTTTGTAGAGAGAACATAAAAGCAGCAAGGAAATAACCCAGTAAGGGGTCTTAAGAAGCAGGTCCATCCTAAAAAAGACCCTCTGGCAGCCACCCTACGGTCTTACAGTACCAACCACTACTACATTGTCACACATGGGGACAAATCCTCAGTAAGATGCCTCTCAGATATCCTACCGCCTGTAGTTTTATGATGCTGTTAGAAGTCACATTTGTAATGTTTACAGGCTCTAAGCTCCCATAAAAAAAATTCCTAGGGCACTTGCCTGAAAGTCAGGAATGCCAAAGAGACCTTAGCTAGTTGGGTGAATTTCTACCATGTTAACAAAACTGTTGTAGACGTTCTTGGAGTAAACTATTTGAAAGCAATCCAGCAAATTCTGCCTTTACAGGAAGCTTTCATTGAGCCTTTGCTGAAGGTCATCTCTTTGCCCACTAAGACCCAATATTGCTTTGATTCAGATCTTCATCAAGAACACGCAAATGGCAAACAGAAGCATCCAGTGTCAGGAAACAGGAAAACGACATCCTGACAGCCTTCACATTGTGTCTAAATTACTCATATTCCCTGACTTTCAACTAGGATACAAATGTGAACTTTTCAAAAGGTTAATAGGATTTGGTTGGAACTTTTGGGTCAGGTCCTAATAATTTAAAATTATGTGCTATAAACTCTGAGATACAATGACTGTAGCCAAATATAAGTATAAAATGATACCATTTTATTATCAATAGCATTTTCATTTATCAACTGAAATTTTACACACACACACTCACTCATAATTCACTTCAGCTACCTGGGGCAGGTGGATTCATCCAAAAGCATAAAAATCAGCCTATTGATTCAGAGAATGGAAATGCCATATGATATCATCTGACCTGAAACTCTGGGAGCTTCCTGACCCCTAGACCAATGAGCACAGAGGCAGCTGTAAAAAAGACTTCACACAAGGAAGATCTAATTACTAACCCATGCTGATTTATTAATAAAGCATTAATACTACCCTCCACGAATGCTTGCAGTGCTTGTACTGAAGATGTGCTACAGTGTTGTGACAGTTATAGTAAAGAAATAAGGTCCTGTAAACCACTGGATATACTTTGTTTCTAAAACATAGGCATTTCTATGATGGAAGAAGCCATCCTCAGAACTTACAGGAGAATGTGGGCAACTCATTAACTTCACAGAGACAAGGGAAGCAAGTTATTCAATTGCTTCCCAAGGGTAGTACAGAGAGCTATGGCCACCAGACAGTCAGGAAAAGCAGGTTCCTTCTGCTGTGTTCTCTAACCCTTCTAAATATTTGAAAAGATAGTAATTTATCAAAATATTGCCTAAAGCACCAAATGCTAGTTTTTCCTATAAACCACCCTATGTAACCTAAGGTACATTACAGCAGCATCTTACATTGTGCTTAATTGGTTTACCTATGTGAGGTAAAGGCTCTGAAATGATCACTCCAGTACTGGCATGCAGTGTTCTGTACATGTTTATAGACCAGTGCATGGAGCGGAGCAGTTGATTAACAAAAAGTTGATGCAAAAAGAAATACTTCCTGCAAAAGATACAAGGGGTAAATTTACAACTTTCTGTTTTGACTGCAACTCACATCCATCCAGAAGTTTCTTGATCATCATATCTCCCATGCCAGGTAAGTACCCACCAAGAAGATTCTTCACTAAAATAAGCATTTACTTAGATTGTAAGTCAAAGTAAGAAAAGTAGCCTGCTCATCCACACCCACAAGTTAGAAAACAGCCAAGAACACAACTTGCCATGCTGTTATCAAAGGGATGGGGAAGATAGGGAAAGGGAACAAGCAAAATAACGAGAGAAACTACTGGGGGAATGGCATGTAAAGGTCGAGAGACCTTCCAAGTCATGCCCATTCCAACCTTGAAGCTTCAAGAGCTATCTATGTCTGTGAGCTCAAATTTGTATCTCCAAGCTTGACTTCTCCCCTGAATTCAGTACCGACTGGGGCCTTCGTACCACTTCCTGATCCTTCTGTGCTGGAGGCTCTTGCCCTACATCTAGACTCACATGGCTGTTTTGAGATACCTACTCCCAAAATCCGGTGTGAAGATGATGGTTTTTCCATCTGTAAAAACCCTCATAAATAGAAGTCCTTGAAGTATATCAAACAACTCGCCTTCAATAAAATCACCAAGAACCAGAACATACATGTTTAAAAAGCCCATGCTCTCCTTTCCTCCTGCTCACAAAATAAACCCTCCAGAGTCTCTGTGTTCTTCCAATCACATGGAAGAAACCATGTAGAACAACAATTTTCACTATTGCTTATACTCAGTATTTGTATGTGGACTCAATCCTAATACACCAACTTTGCTATGCAGCCAAATATCCTCCCATGCAGATTCATCGTGCACAAAATGTTCTTAGCACATGTACCTTGTAGGATTCTATAATTTAATAGCTATACTGTTAGAAATCACAGCTACTGTCAAAAGGTAGCTAGTTTCATTCTTATACATTCTTATTTTTTTATTGTCCATAATGAGTTACATTATTTAGTGGGCAAACAATGAGTTGTTATCCCCAATTCTCTGATGCTCCCCTCCCCCATCCATAATCAGCTGGATATCCTCCTCCATGGGTCATCTGGATCAGTCCTTGTGACAGGGGACCATGGATAGCCTAGTATTCAGCCAGGTTCTCCTGGCCCTAGTATGTTGTTACTGAGGGGTGCCATGCCTCTGGATAGTCTCCTCCACCACGGCTCTCACAATCTTTTCTCCCCCTCTTCCGCTCAGTTCCCTGAGTTGTGGTGGATGAGTATTTGCGTTCTTATTTTTGTTTTAAAACATTATATTTTAATTAAAATTATTTCCCAAAAAATATTAAGTTAAAATATAAAGTTAAATATTAAAACCACCTCTTCTCCATCCCTCAACACAATTTCCAAATGTAGCTTTGTGTATATTCTTCCAGGCATATATTGTGACAGGCACTACTGTTCAGGACCAGTTTCTTTGGCATTTACAGCAGTAGAGTCACATGACAGAAACTACTCTTTAGTTTCCTTTTCTGCCATGTCTCGTATACCTCTTCTTGTAGATATAATCCATCTTTTTCATGTGACAGTCAACAATTCAGATGTACATGTTCCATAATTTATTTAATGACTCACTGACAGTCATGGATTGGTATCCAATTTTTACTCTATTAAGAATACTGAATCAAACAACATATGAACATACACTTTGGCAATTATGCCTGGGTAATAATCCTATAAATGTATCTGCTTATCAATGGCTCCATTTATATTTGAAGTAGAATTATATTGTTAAAGTTCCTATAAGAAATGACCCACCTCAGAGGTATATTCTTTAGTTTTAAAATTATGTTAATCTAAGAAAAATAGAAATATATGAATTCATTAGCTAAAAATATATCTGACGTGACCATTGGCCTAATTTACTAATAAAGGTAGCTAGAGGATTGGTTAATGAGGAAGCCTGAACAGCCCAGAGGAGCAAGGACAGGCTTGCTGGCAAAAAGGCAGGAATGGTTCTAACTCTCATGTCTTAGAATGAAAGTAGAAACCATCAATCACATCGATATCATTCTTATTCCCATATCCTTTGCTTTTCTTATTCTCCACAATGCCACCCATGCACCTGAACTACCAAGTCTCTAACCTTTCCAACAATGTATTGTCAGAAAAGCACTGCCATGTTTAAGGAGTATCTTGTCACTTTACTATGATGTCATGGAAAGTTCACCATGACTTACGTTTACTATAAGCTCAGATCTCACATCAGTCTAACATCTCTAGAAGCAGGGCGGCATCAGCACCACCCTTCTCCCTATTCTGTTCCATTTTTCAGTCTCCTCCTACCATTAATCAATGATTTATATGATTTGTAACTATCTTGTTCCTATGCACAACAAAATAATATGTATTGGAAACAAAAATCCCTAAGCCAAAATAATAACACTAAGCACAACACACTTCACAAATCCCAGCATAGTACAAAAAATAGTTTGTTCAGCATAGAGATAAGAATTGCTGTAATGCACATTTAAATTAAGAAGCTCATTCTTTGCTTTCTGGGTCAGTGCATACACTAAAATTGGAATAACACAGCAAATCACCTCTGTCTAAGAGTAACAAGCAACTTCATAAAGTGGTCCCAGTGTGTGTGTGTGTGTGTGTGTGTGTGTGTGTGTGATCTTCAAGAAGCATTTGATTCATTTCTTGAGAGAAAATTTCATTCACTGGCTGTTTCGAAAGGTCAAGACCAAAAGACTTAGAATCAAACCATATAGGAGTTGAAATGAGCCTCTAGTTCCTTGAAGCAATGATTATATTCATGTGACCTCGTTCCTCTCACTTCCAGCAGCACTTCTCCAACACCATGGGCTCCTGGCCAACATGCACTCTGAAGCAGTGATCAGGCTGGAGGGCCCAGAGGCTGCACGTCTGCCATACTCCATGGAACACAGAGGGCCATGGCTCTAAAAAATGTCTGGTTTATTACTTGACAGATAATCAAAATAATGTGAAGCAACAGAACTTAGTTCCATTACCAGACATTGCTCTGTTCTTCACGACCGTGAGTACATATGCATTATGTATTATTTATGCACATAAGGAATGCATTGTCAATATTATTGGCTAGAGATTTTGCTCAGTGATCTATATCATTCAACAGCATCAGTGATTTGAATATGGACACCTTTTGGTAACTAAGAGATTGAAGCAAATTAAGTTGCTCAAAAATAAGGAATAGAATGCAATGTAAGGTTTTCATACAAAGTTTAACATACTAGTGTATTATACAGAAAAACATACTTCCACCTAGAGTTATATTTAAATGTTTACTGTGGTTAGTTTATAGTTACCAAAATACAAAGAAATCAAATAATTTTTGTCTAGTGAACTGATAAATTATGGTACAACTTACAAAAAATAGAGTGCTATTTAGCATAATAAGAACTCCTAGTATGGGCCAAAATATTGAATGTTTTGAAGCATTACATTGAATGAGAGAAGCCATATGTAGAGTGTATACTGTATGAATACATGTATATTAAGTTTTAGGAACACTGAAACTACAGTGGTATCATCAGCTTGCTGGTGACCAGGAAGGAGGGGAAAGTAAGTGACAGCAAAAAAAAACAACAGAGGAAATGTGGGAGATGATGGAAATGCTTAGTATCATGACTCTGGTGATTGCTATATGGTTGTGTATCTTCTCCAAAACACATCCAACTACAGTGCAAAGTGATGGACTTCTATACAAACTTTCCATCATGATAATCAAAAATAGAAAACTCGTTCCCATATCTGCTCTCATTATAATATCTATATGCCTGTCTTGATACACCAAAGACATCAGTTTTACAAACAGATCAATGAGCAAGAGACAGTCATTCTTTTCAGAAAACTGCTAAAAACATGTGTAATGCAAACACTGCTCATGAATCATGAGTCATGTTAAAAATTTAGTTTGTTTATTTTATGTTTGTTTATTTTATTTCAAAGACTATGTGCTTAAGCATCCCAGAGTCCTACTTGTCTGTAACTTCTCCATCTTTCAGAATATCAAATATTAACAATTTTTTGTGGAAATGCAGCACATAATATTGAATAAGCAACAGAAACTGAATTTACTTCCGAGATACTGAGCAAAACCAGGCAAGACTGTGGCTACTTTTCATAAATACACCCTATGAAAATCTGCCAAGTGTAAACAGGCAGTCACTTCATTGCCTTGTCAAAGGGTTATTTTTAATAAGCTTAAAATTGTACATTGCCATCTTTACTTTCGTCAATGAAATTTATGTAAATGATATTCCACCAGTTTACAATAAATGCCAAAGGAGGAGAAAATTCCTTCAGACTGAGAAATTTACCACATAGAAAGTATAATACTTGCCTCCTCCTAGTTCTCAATAAGGCTGCCACACAGGTAAGAGAGGAGGTGATTTCAACTCTATAAGAGCCCACATTGGGTCTCTTTTAAAATTTTTTAAATTTATTTGTTTGCCAACAGAGAGAAAGAGAGAGAGAGAGAGAGAGAGAGAGAGAGAGAGAGAGAGAGAGAGAGAGAGAGAGAGAGAGAGAGAGAGAGAATATGAATATAGACAAGAGGCCAGGAGGGCCTCTTTCTGCTGCACGTCCAGATGCGTGCACCACTCTGTGCATCTGGCTTTACATGGGTACTCGGGAATTGAACCTGGGCTGGCAGGCTTTGCAAGCAGCATATTTAACCCACCGAACCATCTCCCCAGCTTCTGTTTATATTTTTCTAAACTTGTCGTATGCCACGCATCTTAGCTCTGGCAAAAAAGAACACTTTTCAGCCCACCAATATTGTAAATCTACCAAGGAATGAGAGTGCCCCCAGGTAAATGGCTTCATCTGACTGTGCAGGAAGGCTGCTGTCTTAGTCAGGGTTCTCTAGAGGAAACAGTTGATAGAAAGGATTGTAGCAAAAAAGGGAATTTAGCTGCACAAAACTTATTTTCTGCTTCTAGCTCTAGAAAACTCTGTTTTCCCTTAGAGAAAAGAAGCTGGTCACAGAAAACTCAACTAGCAAGAATAGGCTCAATTGTGTCAGCTGGAATTTGTGTAAGTTTGAGACACAGATAGTCCTTTGAATGTGCTCAGAACATTCTAGAAGGGCACCTTCCTACCTTCTTCAGGAAGAGACTATAGGCAGGGACCCTGAAACAGCCTTTCAAACAGATACAAAATACATTCCCAGAGTAATTTCAAGCACTTTGATTCCAACTAATAAGGGTTTAGTAAACACTGGTGTCAACCATCACTGCTGCGTGATGTATGAAGTCAGGCACAGTTTAAAAAATGGCAGAGAAACAGATACAATTTTAAATGATTTCCATTCCCCCAAATCCATGCAACTAGATTACTTTCCCTAAAGCACTGTTCTCGTCACATTCTTGCTCAAACAACTCTCTGCTCTTCACAGGATAAAGCCCTTTTGGCAGTCTTAACATCTATTATTTCAAACATAAATACTTTGTAATCCCCAGGTAATTAATCTCGCTAATCCCCAAACAATCTTTTATTTATTCTTCTCTCCACCTGCAACAAGTGGGCTAGTATTCACCTTTCTGCAACTGTGGGTTTCATTCCCCAGGTAGCAGACTCCAAGGAAGGGACAGTAGTTTAAAACCTGTTTAAAGAGTCCTGGGAATCAAACCTGAACACAGGAAAGGACAGGAAGTTCAAGGATCGTCTTGGCCAACAGCTAGAGAAGGCATGGAGTGAAATAGCCCCTTAGAATCTTTCTAGGCTAGCTGAAACGATGAGTCCTTCATGCCTCGCCCAGTCATGGGATCAATCTCTGGGGATGGGCCACGCCTTGACCATGGTGGTTCTTTGTAAAGCTGCTGTGACAGTGCGTCTTGAAAGGGATATAGATGTGGGTGGGCATCACCATCCTTCCAGTCCCATCGCTAGTACGCTTTCACATTATATGATGCTTGAATATATTTATAAAACTCTCACTCATTTAAAAATCATTTAGAAATGTTGCTTCTCCTAAAGTGTAAGCTGCTGAAAGATAGAGATCTTGGGTTTTATAACTTCCTTAGATGAGGAAAAAGCAAATTTCACATCTTAAGAGCCAGTGAGTAAACATCCTAGGTTTGTGTCTCACATGTGATCACTACTGCTTACACTTTTTTACTGACCTTTTAAACACACAAAAAATTATTTTTAGTTTGTTGATCATATTAAAAAAATAGGCCTGTTATAACCTATGGTTCATCAGTGGCCAAGTCTTGCTTTAGGATAACACTGTCAAATGGAAATGCCATTTAAGCCACAGATACAAACCACAAATATAATTTTAAGTTTTCTAGCCATTTTAAGAAAGCAAAAAGACTGCATGAGATCATTTGTAATTATATGTGTTATTTAATAAAAAGAGTATAAAGTTCTCATTTAAACATGGAATCAATATAAAAATATTGATGAGTTTGTTGTACTCTAGTACGTCCCACAACCTGGTATTTACAATTCAATCAAACCTCAGTTTAGAGCAGACACATTCCAAATGTGCATTGGTGGCATAGAGCTAAGTGGAGTTGTGACTGTCATACTGGACAGCTTAGGAAAGAACATGAAGGATGGGGTTTTCAGTACTCAGAAATGTGTTTAAACAACATTTACTGAATCTGGATATTGAGAATACACGATGATCCAATCATATTCTGATCCAGCATTTAGTAGCTATGTGATTTTATAGATGTCGTGGTATCATGAGGCACTGGAGGTCCAGAAAAGTGCTCCAACAAAATCCTAAAAGGCTAATAGGATTTACTTGACCACAGTGATGTCTAATGTTCCTTGACAACTTGACTGAGGAGTTTTAAATCCCCTAGGAGACACACTTCTGAGTATGTGTGAGACAGCATTTCCTGAAAGGCTTAACTGAGAAGGGAAGGCAGGTGAATACAGGAGGCACCACCCCAGGGGCGGGGCCCAAGCTGTATTAAAGAGAAAGGGAGAAAGACAGATGGATGCTAGCGTATCCCACTCTGTTCTTGACGGTCCCAGATGTGAGCATGCAGCTGCTGATGCTCCTAGTGCCACAGAGCCACTTACCATGACAGCCATCAGCATGTCTAGACTGTTTCCTCAAACCACAGGGCTCAAAAATAAAGAGCTCCTCCCTTAAGAAGTTTATT
The DNA here is from genome assembly GCA_004024765.1 of Zapus hudsonius. Classification (NCBI taxonomy): domain Eukaryota; kingdom Metazoa; phylum Chordata; class Mammalia; order Rodentia; family Dipodidae; genus Zapus; species Zapus hudsonius. Next base: position 2,621 of record PVHP010007704.1, on the reverse strand, counting down.
ATAACATCGAAGTTCATTTTTCAATTTGAAATGCAAAATATAAAACTGATTTTACTGACTAGCATTTTCAATTTTAAAGTAAATTCATAAGTAAATTTTATCCTTACTGGAAACATGTTTATTATAATACATAATGATAGAGAATAAATATACATTTTAAACCCTATTAGTAATTTTGAATGTCAGCCTAATTTATTTGACATTTCCCATCTTTCACATACAAGAGAAGATTATTAATTAGGAGAGTAGTTGAAAAGCAAGAAATAATAACACTCATCTAAAAATGTTCCTAAGACCTATAGGTCCCCTTTAAAAAAAAAAACCTGACAAGTTATCACACACACCATAAAGGCCACCATGAATCTACAGTTTATTTACTCCATATTAACAATTTCTCCACTAAAAATCAGATCAACTATATCAGTAAATAAAGCACAGAAGTAAATAGCAAGGGTTACCAATGAGAAATTGACGTGAGTACGTGTTAATGTTTGATCCCCAGAAGGGAGAGCAGGGCATGATGAGCAGAATCGTGGGGCAGAGACACAAAGTGTGCATGTTTGTGGAGGTCATATGCAGCAGTAAGAGGCCTTGGCATGCCCATAGGATGGATAATATACCCAAACCGTGTTCTAATTCAGTACTATTTAACACTTTGTCACAATAAATAATGAAGAGATGACAAGCTCCTCAAGTTCCAGAGAGTATGTGATATAAACACAGAGAAACAATGTTCTGGGTTAAACAGTTTCCAACATGAGATTAATTCATCAGGCAATCTACACATAGTGAAATGATGGAGACATAGTCACACTATCAACTGTTCAACATACATCAAATTCTTAGAGGTCCTTTTGTATATCAAGAACAATGTATTTCTAACATGATCACATTAAATAAACTAAAATCCTCTTTCTTCAATCAAAATGTTCACATACTTATGCAGACCTTTTCTGTCATTTTGCAAAGTATGTTTTGAAATCTAACATAGCAAATACAGGTAAGAGTTGGCCAAGTGTAATAAGTGAAAGTAAAGAAAAAATACCTTGAACTAAAACAGACATATAAGTGAAGTATGAATAACAAACTCCCTCTGAAAGGGAAGGCAAAGAAACAGAATGGGAGGAAGCCTAGAAAAGGAAGAAGGATCAAAGGGCTGTAAAAGGAAGAAAAGCTGAGAGAATGCTTTTTATGTCCCAGAGCTATAATGGGCTATTATGTTTAGAATGGTAACCAGCTGTTCTCATCTCTACTGAGGACAAACCAGAAGAAAATGGATTATTTTAACTTAGTGGGTTTGAATTTTAAAAAGGCATAAAAGTAAGATGGAGATGAACAGAGAAGACAAAGAGTATTGGTGAGAGGGAGAGGGGATAAGAGAGAATAACTAGTGGAATAAGATCAAAATACTTTATATGCATAAATTAAATTATCAAAATGAAAAAATTATAAAAAATTTTAAGGAATTAAATTAAAGTAAGGATAAGTTTGGATCACTCAAGAAAACTGTGAAATATTTTCCAAAATTAACTTGAAAATGGAGAGATATTTAATTTTTAGTTATTTGTTTTTAATTTCTTAGTTCTGTGTATTAATGCAGGCATGTCTATGCCGTGATGCATGTGTGGAGGTCAGGGGGCAAGCATGCACTCCATCTTTGCCTTCCACCTTATTTGAAGGAAGGTTTCTCATTTCCCTGTTCACGACTGTGTTCTCCAGGTTAGCTGGTCCTCGGGATTCCAGAAAATTCACCTCCCTTCTTGCAGTCAGCATTCTGGGGTTATAGGCACACCCCACAGTTTCTGGCTTTGACAAGAAATCCAGAGATTCAATTCAGAAGAAACACTGAGTCATCATCTCATCCCCTAGAGAGATCTTTAATACAAGTAGGTTAAGATACATGAATGAGGACTACAATCTAATTACAAGATCCTTTAAAACTCTTATCTACCTATTGTTTATCAAGATAGATAGACTCAAGCCCATCAAGAGATACTGTTGAACAGAGTTGATGCCTCTGAATTAAAGCATTGGATAGAAAATTGCTTTGGATCAAACCATAATGTGAGATATTAGCTAAGATTTCTGCCTCAAAGTTTGCTCTCTTCCATTCCCTGATAGATGCAATGCACGAGGTTCTGAATATTCTCAAAGGAACAGATATACTATCATGAAATGTCTCTGAGGTTTTGCTCACAGTTGGCAAATGAGAAGAACCACATCCATTAGCACCAAACACGTTCTCTCTTCACATCCCTTCAGACTTTCTCTCCTCCCTGTCTCCTACTTCCCTCTTGGTGTTCAAAGCCAAGAGCCTTCCTTATTTTGGTTACTGTTTCATAGGCAATGTGTGGTAATCCAAAGGGGTTCCACATTTTTTATCATTGGTGGTCATGGCTCACTTTCTAGGTAGTCCACAGTAAGAGCAATACTTTAATAATCTGAAGGTCTCCAAGGTAATTTAGCAGGCAGCAAACAAAATATGGAGGCAGATTCTTCCAGAAACATCCATTAGGCTGCATGGCTGGAAAGCCTACTGAAAGAAAGTCAGGAAGATAAAATGAAAGAACTGGCAATGCTGGCTGTTGCTCACATCTATTAACTCACTTGTTGCCTGGTAA
>PVHP010007703.1:0-55785 GCA_004024765.1 Zapus hudsonius | reverse complement strand
GATAAGTGAAAAGAACTCAAGTTTCGGTTGCAAGCCTGGGAAGAGGATGGAGCCCAGAGAAGTTCCTCATCCAGTCACGTCTAAATGTTCATCCTAAATGATACTAAGTTTGGACAGAGGTCACCATGTTGCATCAAAGAAAAGGGGAAAGTAGACTTTCTAGTTGACTTGGAAAATATTACAGAATGCCTGGAAATCACGTCTTCCAATCTGCTGCTTCAGGAGTTTTTCTGCCTGGTGGGATTAGCTTGTTGAATGAATGGAAGGAAAAGACCTAATTCCTGTAAGAATTTCCATAGAGAATAAAATCAGAATTCTTTTCTAAATATATATGTATATCCTGAGCAGATGGAATAAGCCTTAAAGTTACCTTGCACTGAACATAAAGCATGTGAAAATGCCAAAGATATTTTAATTAAATGTTTAATAAATTACCTATGGGGGGCTTGAGAGATGGCTCAGCCAATTAAGGCACCTGCCCAGCCTAAATGCTGGAGTTTGATCCCCCAGTACCCAAGTAAAGCCAAATACACAGAGTGGTACATGCATCTGGGTTTTTTTTTTTTTTTTTTTTTTTTTTTTTTTTGCAGCAGCAGAAGGAAGCCTTGGTGCATCTGTTTTCTCTTTCTCTCCTTGCAAATAAATCCAAATTCTTTTTCCAGAAAATTACCTATAGGACCAATAGACATTAGGCATTTGTAACAAGTCATAACTTAAAATGTGAAGTTGTGTAAATATTTTTGCCATCATTTTGGCCAATTTGTCTTTTCCACAAAGCAGGGACCAGATTATTTTCAAAAGTTAATTTGGTGTCTGTTGTAGTCAACTTGCTCTGTTGCTGCTCAGAAAGAACCCAAACAAAAGTGGCTTGTGGAGGAAGGGGTTACGGACTCTAGGGGAGACTCCATCCTGGCCGGGAAAATGGTGGCGTGAGCAGAGGGGTGGACATCACCTCTGCCACAGCACTGCAAACAATGGCAGGAAGGTGTGCCAAACACTGGCAAGGGGAAGCTGGCTTATAACCCCATAAGCCTGCCCCCAGCAACACAGCTCTAGTGAGGTTGTAAAACCCAAACTACCATCAGCTGAGGATCGATCACTGAGAACACATTCATTTGTTTGTGGGGGACACCTGGATCAAACCATGACAGTGTCTATGCTATGTATCAGCCTGGTGCACAGCAGAACTCATTGAATAAGAAAATAACAGAGGAGGAAGATGACATTAGTCATGATCTATGTCATCAGTATCTATACCAACAGGGACTTTTCTTTTATTTATTTATATTAAATACTATTTATTTACTATTTATTTACTTGAAGGGGGTGTAGACACAGAGAGAATGGGCACATCAGGGCCTCCAGCCACTGCAAATGATCTCCAGACACATGTGCCCTCCTGTGCATCTGGATTTCATATGGGCACTGGGGAATCAAACTAGAGTCCAGGCAAACGCCTTAACCACTAAGCCATCTCTTCATCCCATCAGGGACTCTTCTAAGTCATAGTTAAGTGTGTGTATTGGTTTTCTATGGGTGTGTAACAAATTACACCAAAATGCAGCTGCCTCCAACAACCACTGCTTTCTGCATCATGGGTTTTGGGAGAGGGATCCAGCATACCTGGGCGTGGTAGCAGGGTGATCTAGTTCAAGGTCTCTCATCTGTCTAGCTTTCAGTTACAGGGTGGGGTCGCCATCTTCCAACCTGGATGCAGGAGGACCTGCTTCTAATCACCCTTGGCCAGAGTCAATTCCTGGTGGGTTGCTGGACTGGGGACCTCGGTTGTGTCTGAGTGAGGCCTGGCACCCACCTATTGCTTCCTGCATCAGCCTCTGCAGAGAGCCAGTCATAAAGGAAGCCTTGTCACAGAGAGCAGAAGAGGGCCAGCAGACCAGAGCCAGCCTTTCTCACCTCCTCTCAGACCTGCTGCCTCATCACTTCTAGCTCTGAGAAGTGACTCAGCAAATCCCACGTTCCTAGGGAGGAGGTTCAACCATTGTCAAGGCTGCCAACCACCACAGGTGGAAAAGGACCACACAGCATGTGATCTGGGAGATGTCCACAGGCATTGACCTTGCAATGTCAACTACAAGCCCTGACATTAACTATGCCCGGACGTCACCCTGTGGGGGGTGATGGATGGGGCAGAGAGAGAGAGAGAGAGAGAGAGAGAGAGAGAGAGAGAGAGAGACAGAGACAGAGACAGAGACAGAGCTTTTTCTTCCCACACTGTGAGTCTTTGATGACCATGACTCTGTACTCTGTTCTCTCTCTCTCTCTCTCTCTCTCTCTCTCTCTCTCTCTCTCTCTCTCAGAGGGTGTGTGTGTGTAAGGTACATACGCTATTTGGCACTTAAATATGTATACATGGGTAAGATCCATAGGAAAAGATACAGTTTAGGCCTTGATTCATCCCCTCTCCCCTCCCCTCTGAAAGAGAAAGAGGCAGACAGAGAGAATGGGGGCACCAGGGCCTCCAGCCACTGCCAACGAACTTTAGATGCATGCATCACTTTGTGCATCTGGCTTTAAGTAAGTACTGAGGAATCAAACCTGGGTCTTTACGCCTTGTGCCAAGCCATCTCTCCAGCCCGAAACTTGAGTTCTGAATAGATTTGGAGATGCGGATTTGAGGGTCTGTAGTATAGGAGGGAGCTTCCAGAAGGAGTGGTGTGGTGGGAAGGAAGAGAGGCAACATATAAGGAAGACACTGCAGGAAACAGTAAGAATGCCTTTCTCCTGGGACCTACTGAGACATGTCGGCCATCCATCTGAAGACTCCTAGGGAAGCAGAAGCATTACTCCTGCCTCTGGCTTCTGTCTTCCATTGCTTGATGGTTGTCCCATGGGAATTCCCTTCTCACTCTGAATCTGGCAGGCTCATGGAGTGTGTGAGGCTCGGGCAGCAGGACACTACCCCTACCAGCACACCATTGGTATAGGTTGTTCCTAATCTCCGCTGAGGCTGATTTCAAAGAGGGCCAGGAGACCCAAGCTTGACCAGGGGGCCAACTGAAAGGTGGGTACTCCAAACTGTAGGTAGGACCTTTAGCTGTGATGGTGAGGATAGGAAAGGGAGTGTTTCGGTCAGCTTTCTGGTTGCTGCACAGAAAGAACCCAAACAAAAGCACCTTGTTGAGGAATGGGTTTATTTGGCTCACAGACTCAAAGAGGAGACTCCATCATTGCAGGGAAAATGATGGCATGAGCAGAGGGGTGGACATCACCTCCACCACAGCACTGGAAACAGCAGCAGGAAGGTGTGTCAAACACTGGCAAGGGGAAGCTGGCTTATAAGCCCCAAAAGTCCGCCCCCAACAACACAGCTCCATCAAAGTTGTAAAATCCAAACTGCCATCAGCTGAGGTTCAATTACCCAGAACACATTCATTCGTTTGTGGGGGACACCTGGATCAAACCATGACAGGGAGGGACCTTAATACCTGGAGCCTAAATGAATCTGTTCTTCTGTGTAGCACTGACTTGAAGTTCTATGGGGTTTTACTGTTTGTACTTGAACAGAAAATAAAGTGAGATATTCATCTCAGCCTGGAAGTTATTAATTGCTCTCACACGTGTGTCCATCAATGTCAGTGCTGTCTGGAGGAAACGATTAGAAATTCTTGTGTTTGGTCTTGATCAAGAAGGGACACATTGGCTGATGGCCTTCCTGATTTTAAATCTGATTTTGTTTTTATCTGATTCTGAGTCAAAGGCTGTACATTTGTACAAAGACAGCCTTGGTGCCCACGTTGTTGTGGGATGGGATTTACATTGAGTGTGTTCACTACATTGGAACATCCCTTTGCTTTCAAGAATGGCCTCGACAAGAGCTGTGGTTACCCAGTCACATGACCAGCTGGGGAAGGTGGTTTGATAAAAAGTCATTGGAAACGTTTAGGAAATGCCAAAAAGTTTAGAGGAACTGTGTTAAAAGCACTTTAGCACCTGCCACCGGAACCTAAGGAATGTTTACAGTCTGTTACTTTCCATCAGATGGCTCAATGAATGAAAGCAATTGGACATTGTAACAGGACAAAACTTAAAACATAAAAGGAGTGAAAAGTTAAGCATTGTTTCCAGTTTGTGTTCTTACTCTTTGGTGTATATTTCGCAACTTTTTTTTTAACCACTCAAAATTGGGATATATTCTCTCCTCTCTTTCCCCTTGCAAATAAATAAAATATTTTTTTAAATTTGGCATACATAGACATTACATATATATATATATATATATATAAAACCACTTTATGATTTTCACTTATTGATCTTGCTTCTCCTTTGATAAATATATTTCTAGATACGTGTATCTTTTTTCCTTCTATGTTTTCTAAATGACTTTTACTGGTATATATAAATATTTTTTTAATATGTTGATCTCATGTCTAAAAATTTCTTTTGTGCTCTTCATAATTCAAAACGTAATATCTATAGAGGCTCATGATATTTAGTAGAAACATTCTATCAGCTGAAAATAGAATAGGTTTCCAGTTATTTTGCTTTTTACTTTTTCTTTTGTGACTGAATTAGTGAGGATTCCGGTACCTCTTTAAATCATAGCATTATGTACAACTTCCTGTGTTCTTGTGCATGAAAATTTCCTTATGTTCTCTAGTTGTAATACACACTGGACATGTATTAAAATTTATTATTCTGCTCTCCAGATTAATAAATATTATTAAGTGTTTTTTTATATTTTGCTATTTTTTAATACTATACAAATATATTCTCAAAATTCTGGAGTATTTGTTGGTTTAATACCTTTATTTGAGACAAAACTTGTGGATTTTTGACCCTTGGTTTCCCCCCTCTCTCTCCTTCCCTGTTTGCTTATATCCCATTTCCTTCAAATTGTTACCACTCCTGTAGGACTTCCTGCCCACCACCAACAGGACTCGATTAGAGAACTTTCTCTAGTTGAGTTTTTAACTTATTTAAATCAATTAACAGTTTTTTTTTTCAGGAAGCATTTGTATGTTACCATCTTTTTATTTTAAATCAAACTCAGTGATAATTGGAAGGCAGAGATACTGTGATTTTGAGAAAGCTGAGGGGACACCTTGTCCCTGAGTGCATAATCACATGCAGTGAGGGACTTGAATGCCAGGAGAATAATCTAGTGAGGACTGTCCAGCCATGAGCACCTCAAACCTTAGAGGTGGTGAGTGACAGCACTTGGTGGTAATGGCAGAGCCAGAGTTGTTTGGCATGAGCGTTCCTCATCCTAGAAATCAGGTCATAGCTGAGCTGCAAGTCATACTGTGGCTGTCATGAAGTTGGGCTTTTTCTAGAGCAGTAGGCTTTGGCCTAAGTAGGTATTTATGTGTCTTTTACAAGCATCTTAGTATCCTTGAGGTCACTGGACTTAAACAGATACAACAGCTCCACCTCAAGGAAGTGATTAAGCCAATCCCAGTATTCATCAGTTAGGACCAAGGAGAGGATCTTTAGGGGAATGTTTACAAGGCCATCTACATTTTAATCCCAGCTCTACTTTTTATCAGCCCTGCCAACTCAGACATTTTTATGTATCATCTCATCTGTAGAAGAGACATGGTCATAGTGTCCACACCATACAGGCACACCTGAGCCTAGTGCGTAGTTTATTTCATACTTTTTATTTTTATTTTTTTGGTATTTCAAAGGTAGGGTCTCACTCTAGCCCAGGCTGACCAGGAATTCATTATGTAATCTCAGGGTTACCTTGAACTCATGGCGATCTGCCTACCTCTGCCTCCTGAGTTCTGGGACTAAAGGTGTGCACCACTATGCCTGGCATGTGTATTGTTTTTGAGAATCACTTATCTAGGGGCTAGGGAGATGCTCAGTTGTTAAATAGGTGTTTGCTTTCAAAGCCTGACAGCCTGGGTTCAATTTTTCAGTACCCATGCACAAAGTGGTACATGCATCTAGAATTCATTTTGCAGAGGCCCTGGTGAACCCATTCTCTCTCTCTCTCTCTCTCTCTCTCTCTCTCTCTCTCTCTCTCTCTCTCTCTCTCTCTCTCTCTCTCTCTCCCCTCCCACCTTCCCTCCCTTCTTCTCTCCCCTCTTCCCTCCCTCCCTCTCTCCTTTCCCTCTTTCCTTCCTTCCTTCTCTGCTTGCAAATAAATAATAAATAAAATATATATTTAAAAAAAGAATCATATATCTTGCAGTCTAGCTGACGTAACAAAATACACGATCTTGACTTCAAGTGTAGTCTTGCGTTGCCCTTTACTGCTGTTGGAATGTTTCAGGATTAAGAGTTAAGGAGTTAAAGCGAAAGTTTTACAATGCTTCTTTAAATATCTCTCTCAGCTGCATAAGATTAGCACATTTTTCTTGGCAGAGGCCACCTTTTCCTTTATAGCTGAGCATTTTTCTTCAGCAGCCTCTCTTGTTGTTCTGAGCAAATGCTTCCTGTGCATCTCTTTCTGTCATCTGCCCTCCTTTGAATCCCCTGCTTCAGCACTTTCCTCCTACCATTTCCTAGACTTTCCAAAAAACCAACAAAAGTTTGTTCACTGATTGTATAGCATGTTTCCTTCCTGTTCGGCTGGCCACAGGGTGTCTGGGACAATCAGACAATCAGAGCGGAAGTGTTCCAGCAGCCTGGGAAAGAGTTTCATGACGTGGGCAGGATGCATGGCTGCTGGGACAGAAATCTGGGCCTGAGCCTGGTGCTCTGCAGACATCTCCTTCCAGCCTGCAGTCACTGCCCAGTTACTTTCAAAGGTGGCATCTCACACTTTTTTTTTCCTTTTTTATTGTCCATAATGAGTTACAATGTTTAGTGGGCCAACAATGAGTTGTTATCCCCAATTCTTCATTGTCCCCTTCCCCATCCCCAATCAGCTGGATATCCTCCTCCGTGGGCCGTCTGGATCAGTCTTTGTGGTAGGGGACCATGGATAGCCCAGGCTTCAGCCAGGTTCTCATGACCCAGGTGTGTTGTTGCTGAGGGGTGCCAAGTCTCTGATAATCTCCCCCACCATGGCTCTCACAATCTTTCCACCCCCCTCTTCCGCTCAGTTCCCTGAGTCGTGGTGGGTGAGTATTAAGGCTGCTTTAAGGTTGTGAGCTTAGGGGTTTTTGTGTCGAAAATTGTTAGTTTCTGTCTCACTGGCTTATCCTGTGTTGATTGAATGGCTATGGCTGTGGGTCCCTTGTTCATCCAATCATTCTCTGTGGGGTTCCATATGGATCCTCCCACGTATGACTGTGGTGGCTCATCTCATGCCAGGATCTCAGCTTTCTGCCTGCGGTCGGTTGGTAGGGTTATATGGGCCACAGCTCCCTCACTGTATCCTGAAAAATACAAACACAATCTCCATCAGAGAATGAGATCAGTATCGGTTAACAAATATACACCATTCTGGATTACCTAGCTTCTATTTTTAGTAGTCTCCCCATCAGTCGCTCACATAGTGCATCTTTTCTTGGGAGCCCAAGAGTATGGGATCCGGTGCATATCGCCCTGAATCCCCAGTTCACACTTTGACTTTACTGGGTGATGAGTGTAGCCTTTTGGATACTTGTGAGTCACGTGAATCCTTTAGGTTAAGACAGGTATGACTCAAGGCTGAAGCCGCTGTCCAGACTTTGCTGCTGTTTATGCCGAGTTGTAGCAAATATATGAAACACTCATGAAACCAGTTCTATGTAGTTTATTACCAGCAGTGAACTGAATCAGTGTCAGGGTTACTGAAAGCTCTCCCTATGCCACTAGTAACATGTGTCGGTTACTTTACTCACAGCAGCATTTCTTGAGTTGCTGGGACAAACATCAGACCAAAAGCAGCTGATGGGAAGGAAAGGTTTTATTTCGGGCTCACAGAATCCAGGGGAAACACCATCAATGATGAAAGAAGCTGACTTGCTTCCATAGATCATAGCAGAGACACCACCAAACAGCCAGCAAACAGGAACAGCCAGAGCTCCAACTGGTATGAACACAGCTTAGGCTAGACTTAAGATGTGCCCACAGTGACACACCCTCCAAAAGTCTGCTGGAGACTCAAGTTGCATGCTTAATCAAAAATACCTCAAGCTATGGGGGACATATGTTCACATTCAAGCTCCCACACTCCCCTAGTCTGCGGAGCTCAGCCAGTTCCACTTTCCTGAGACCCTGGTCTTTCGCCTCATGCCTGCTAAACAGATGAAACACATCAAAATAGCTTTGAGGAGTCTGGTGGCTCCTCTGCTTAATTTAAACTCCAATCAGGTCTCATTATCAGAGCCTTATTACTTGCTGGCAGTAATTTGCTTTGGGTACAACTCAGAGCTGCGTTGAAATTTTTATTTTGCCTTCAGAAAATTGGTTTACCTAAAACATTCCCCTCCCCCTCCCAGATTTCCCCATGGAAAATTAGATCTTTTAATTTAGGTATCTTGTAAATTTTCTCATTAAAAATGTGTGGCGTGTGATATCATTAGAATTTTTTTGTTTCCTAAGGTGAAGTGGCTTAAGTGGGTTAACATATGTGCAGTAGGAGATTGTGCTGTGTTTTTGGAGCTCAAGTCAGTAATTACATCCATAAACTTATTGTCTGTGGTTGAATATGTTAACTGGCCTCTGACATAAAATTCATTAATTTGAATCAATATATAATGTTCTGAAATGCACTAACCAAGGAGCATTGACTGATGGGTATAATATGGTCTAAGACCAAACATTTCTCCATGAGCAACAGTAAGCATAAACATTTCCTAAATAGCTTGTCAATACCAAGAGTCCCCAAGCAGACATATTTTGAAATATAAGAAAATTGAACTATGACATGGGCCCAATAATTGAATTTACTCATTTATAAACTCGATGCTGTTGTGCTGGCATTTAGACAAGGTCTTGGAATTTACCACACATGAAATGCTGAGATGCAGGAAGGTTGAGTGATCAGAGCCAGTGTCTGTCACCAGATGGTGGCCTGGAGGAGATTGATCTCAGTGAGGTATTCTTCCCTTCTTCCTCCTTAAGGAATGCCAGGGCTCCTGTCTAAATGGGACCTGAGTGGATGGCATACAGAATGGCTTCTCTCCTTTCTTAATATTGAATAATTTTAAAAGGCAAACTGATATCCACCAGGGTGGTGAGGTAAATTTGAATTCAAAATAAGAATTTCATCCGAAATCCAATCCTGGGATTTTCTTTTGGCTTGAGACTGCAAACTTCAAGAATTACATTATTGTGAAACCTTGACAGAAGAGAAATCCCCCTGATTAGATAAATAGGCTTCCCACATAATATCGAGTTGTCTCCTCAGCATTTCTGGGAATTGAATGCCAGATAAGAAAAGTACTGGTGGCTTTTCTGCTTACATTGTTTACCTCTCCTGGATCATACACACAGATAAGTCCACATCTCCTCTGAACCAGAAAGAACCCTTTTGAATAAAGCTGGATGCACTGGTAAAGCCATCTACATTAGGCAGAGGAGAGAAGCAGGACCCCTTGCTTGCATCTCACTTTTGCTCAGCACTGAAAGGGTACCTCTAGCTTCTCTTTGACCTTCAGGTCACTGGCCTTTCTTTTCCCATAAGGCCTTGCCTCTGCCCCAGTTTGACTCTTCCCCATTTCTCATCCTTCTCTCTTCCTCTCCCTCCCTTTCTCTTTCCCCCTCCTCATCTGCCCTCCATTACAAGGCTGCTGGCCTTTGGTACCTGGCTGGTTTGGCCCAATGTGGAGATACCAGCATGGTGTGGCTACCTTTTCATTGCTTCAGAAAATGACCCAGTCAAAAGTGGCTGATGGGAGGAGCAGGTTTATTTTGGCTTACAGACTTGAGGGCAAGCTCCAAGATGGCACGGAAGTGATGGCATGTGCAGAGGGTGGACATCACCTCCACCACAGCACTGCAAACAGAAGCAGGAGAATGTGCCAAACACTGCCAGGGGAAGCTGACTATAACCCCATAAGCCCTCCCCCAACAACATATCTCTAACAAGGTTCTAATACCCCAAACTGCCATCAGCTTGGGATCAAGCATTCAGAGCACATTCGTTTGTGGGGGACACCTGGATCAAACCATCACAACCCACCCCTGCCCCCCTCAAACTAATAACCATACAGGATGTAAAATACAATGCATTCAGCTCAGCTCCAAAAGTCCCCATAATTTTTTGTTTTTTTTTAAACTGAGCCATAATACCAAAAAACAAACAAACAAACAAAAACCCCCCAAACTCATAATGGCACAGAACAAGAAGATAAGATGAAGGTTATCGCCCCCCCCCAGCTCCCTCCCTGGGGCACTGACTCTGGATGGCTGAATGATCTCCTCAAAAATCCTCCCTTCCCAGCTCTCTCTCTCTCTTTTCTTCATCAGGCCTAGGATAGGGGAGTGTTCACTCCTATGTAAGGACTTTATCAAATGATTCTCAGTTCCCCAACCTGAGAGTGTCCTCCATAGCCTGCAGAACCCTGACTGGTATCCTGTGTGTAGTTGAGTTCATAATATAACTATGCAGCATATATATGTACACTTGCTTCACTTATTGCTTTAAAAAAATATTTACAGGGCATTACCTAGACCCGATAGAGAATAAAGGAGATGATCCTGGCCTTGTGATACCTACAGAAAGAAAGATAAGCACATCATTACCAAAGAGCAGGCTTGAGGGCACAGGCCAAGAGCTGGGTCAAAGGCATGTGAAGCTGGTAATCTTTTCTGTACTGGAGATGAAATGCTCACGAGGCATTCCACCACCGAGTTCCAGCCTCCTTGTACGATGAGCCATCTCTCCAGCCCCCAGTATTTGTTTTAAAAGGAACAAAAGTAGATCAGGGACTGGAGTGAATTGTAACACTGGTAATTTATTTCATGAAGTAAGAAGATCACAGTAGGGGTGGGGGAACCCTAGACAGCCACAGTCTGTGTCTATTCTCAGAGATGGGAGTGTTCTTCTCCATCCTACCTCCATCTTACCTCTTGAACTAATTTGAAAAAGTTCTCAGAGAGATGAGAGAAATGATCTCTTGACAGTGTTATTAATTATGGAGGTTCTCATAAATTATTGTGTGAGTTCCATGCATTTTAGCCATCTATGATGAGAAAAGGAAAATGTAATTCTTTAAGATAATAGCTACCTTCGGTGTTAGGATTTCACATCCCTAGTTTGATATGCTTCATAATTGTCAAATCTCCCTAGCTTGTATAGTCTACCAGTCAATTTATTTTCATAACGTGTTTTCACTTTGCAGCACGAGTCTCTTTAATAGTATTTATTTGAAAGAACTTTGTTGTAATTAAGCACAGTTTTTACTAAGTGCTTGATTGGGGGTTAAATTTAAATTAAATTAAATTCCAGGCTGACCTGGAATTCACTATGTATAGTCTCAGGCTGGCCTTGAACTCATGATAATCCTCCTACCTCTGCCTCCCCAGTGCTGGAGTTACAGGTGTGCTCCACCACACCCAGCTGTTAAATATAGTTATTACAGAAAAAAAATCTATTTCTGAATCAAGTGGAGAAGTTCATTCTCTGAGATTGCATATGATTATTTTTAGAATTAAGACTATTTTGAATAGTCTTTTAAGAAATAGCATAGGAGTCCTTGAGCCATTTTAATGATCTGTTATATAGTTTTTCCTTTTTTTTTCTTAGAATCTATAAGATGAGAATATCTAATGAAAGATTTTTTTTAAAATGATACTCATGCCAAAATTATAGGTATATCTAGTTTTAAATTTTCCTGTGGCTCCCATTTTGAGAAATAGTGACTTACACCTGATTTAAAGTGTTAAGCTTTTATAAATAGTCTGCTATAAACAACTAAATTCATTGGGCACCCATTATTTCATGTCTGATAGATTGTTTTCCACTGAGCATTCTTGTAAACATGTTTATGCAATGCAAATTAGGCTGAAGTACTAAGCTATCAGATCTGTAATGTTAAGGGAACAGTAATTTCTTTAAAACGTATGATATGTAGTGTTCAGGGATTCTAGTAATTTCTAAAACAACTTATCTAACAGGTGAAGTCCTGGAGAGAGCATTTAGCATAGAGATGAAATACGTCTCATTAAATTTCTACATTATGCATGTGCCAACTTTTCTTTCTTTTATCATTTTCAATAGCTAATTTATATAACTAAAGTTTGCTACTTTTGTTACTGGTGGGGAATCATAGCACAGTGATTTTTGGTTGAGCCTACCTCAGCAAATTTAGAATGTGCTTATTTCCATGAAATTAATGGTGAGAAAGTCAACTCCCCAAGCCCTCCTTCCCAGCTTTTTGCAGTGAAGACCCTTGATTTGCATATGTAAATAAGCCATTTAATTCAGAGCCTTGTGGGGCCCACCCAGGTCCAATCTGTTATTCTGCTGATGTTGGTGTCATTAGGCAGGAGGTAAATGGTACCAGGAGATGAACGACTCTGTCAGTTATGACAGATTCTGGAATTCTGAAGGCTGCGATTTAGAAGAAGTGGATTTTTGCAAATTAGAATTTGAGAAAAGAGAATGAAGAAGAGAAAATTTGTTTTTAATGCTGACACACGTGTGATAGAATTGAATGCTTTTCTTGAATGTAGAAAACTATTCATGCAACTGGTTAATTTTCAGTTGCTATAACAAAATAGCAGAGACCAGGTAATTTTTAAAGAACTGTCATTTGCTGGGCTCAGGGTCTGGAAGCCAGGGTAGCATAAGAGATAGAAATTGATCAGGTAGTTACGGATGACAGGATCCCCTCAAAGTGAATAGCTTTCTCCTGGCTAAACATTCAGGAATTGTTCTTGGGCCTTTAGGAGAAAATCTAGGCCATTTTAGTTCACTGTAGTTCGAAAAGAACAGAAGGTTCTGGTCTTTATCTCCACTTAGGGAGTCCTTGCATGCCCTTCCTAGAGAATTAAGATTCTGAAAAGATTGTCCTTTTGCCCAAAATTTCTCATCCCAGCCTTCTGGTATCAGGACTAAACTGGCCAAGCCAGCTGCCCATCTACGAGGCTCATAAGCAACACTGACCTTAGATTCGAGGTGGGCTTCTTGAACCCCTCTTGGCTCACTGGGCAAGGAGAGATCTGCCTTACTTCCTTTTCTTGAGTTCTAGGCTTATGCCCCCTTCATCTAAGCTATGGTAACCTTTGGTCTATGGACTCCATTCTTTGACTCCATAAGATAAGGAACCCAAGATTTCTGTACTACCTGGAAGTCCAAGAACATGCCACCGTCACCTTTCAGCATCTGCTGGTGGACTTCTTGCTGCACCATGGCATGACTGGCACGTCACGTGGTGACACAGGGGTAGCTCATCAGCTCAGGTCTCTCTACATGAAGCCACTAATTAATGCTATTTTGGGGGCCCCACTTGGTGAACACATCTCATCCTAATCACCCCCAGAAGGCTCCACCTTCAAATACCATGAATATATGAAATTGGGGATGAAGTTTTTCTTTTTTCTTTATTTGAAAGCAGAGAGTGAGACAGACATTCAAGCCTTAGAAGAGAGGGAAGTGGATTCCCTGAGAAACTGTAAATGAAAGCTCTGATTGCTTTTGAAGAAGATGTGCATTGTGCCAACTGGGTACATAACTTAGTGCTAAAATGCTGCCTTGCATGCCTGAAACCCTAAGTCCCATCCCTAGCACCACACACACACACACACACACACACACACACACACACACACACACCAACTACACACTATGTAATTGAAATGATCTTGATAAAGGGATTTGAGGTGACTTTGACAGTGATGGAGCCTTTCTTGGTTCTTAGTTTGCCTTGCAACTCAGGAATCAAAATACCAGACATTCATGTTCACACAAACTTCCACTGAGTTGGTGGCTTCCAGGTTCTTTCCTCACAAATAGGACCGATGAAATCCATGGAACACAGAGGGTGAAGTTTATAAAGATTTTACTTTAGACCTTAGGGAAGAAGGCAGAGCTCCAGTATAGCACAAGGGGTCCTCAGAAATGGTTACCACTAAGGGAAGTTGAGCAGAAAGCTCCTGAGCTAGGAGTGATGCTTAGCAGGTCACCATCATGGTGGATGAGCAGGTTTATCACAGGAAGAAGGCTGAGCTGGTTGGTCCAGTTCCCAAGCCAGGTGTCTAGGCACCTTGCTATTTTAGTCACATCCTTAGGTTTGATTTCTAGGAAAGGGGAACTCCTTTAGGGAAAAAGAGATAAAGAGAAAATTAGACACCCTCCTTTTTTTTTTTTTTTTTTTTTAGCATTTTTGGCATCCAGTAAGGTGGGGGCTATAAAGCCTCCTTTAAAGAAAAGGAGACAAGGAGTAAGTAAATTTCCCCTTTACAGGCTCTTGGCTCAGAGAAAAATAAGCAAACAAAAAACTGTTCACTTCAGGGCCTGGTTACCCTAAACCGTCTAGCCAGCTTCTGTCTCCTGTTCTTCAACAATAGAGTCCTACTTAATTGACCAGGCTCAAAAGTCAATTAAGGTTGCCTTGTTTAGGGGCTGGAGAGCTAGCTCAGCAGTTAAGGCACTTGCCTGCAAAGCCTATGGATCCAGATTGGACTCCCCAGTACTCTCATAAAGCCAGATGTGCAAAGTGACACATGTATCTGGAGTTTGTTTGCAGTGGCTAGAGGCCCTGGCATTCCCATTCTTTGAATCTCTTTCTGTCTCTCTCTCTCCCCACCCCCTGCCTGCAAATAAATCAAATATTTTTTTAAACATTTGGGTTTTATTTATTCATTTTTCAAGCAGAAATACAAAGATTGAGAGAGAGAGAGAGAGAGAGACAGAGAGAGAGAACCAGAGCCACCACCTTGTGGGTCTGGCATATGTGGGTCCTGGGGAATTGAACCCAGGGTCTTAGGCACTGGAGGCAAGTGCCTTAACCGCTGAGCCATCCCTCCAGCCCTGAATAAAATATATTTTTAAAAATATATATTTTAAATTACACGGTGTATAACTCTTCTGGATATGTCAGGAAACCTGGTAAGTAGCAAGGATGTAGAAATAGAAAGAAACTTCCTTCTGGTGAAGGTCTCCCTGAAAACGAAGAAGTAGCCGTGCTCAGCTTATTTCTAAATAAAGCTCTTCTCGTGTTTTCCATCTAGGATCTAATTGTGTGTCACTTTCCACAAGGTTCCAGTATCACCAAACTAACTTTCAGTCACAGGAGCAGCTTACTGCCACCAACTTGACTGTCCCCTGAACTTACTGCGACCAACTTTACCCACTACCAACTTTATTTTTTCAGTAATGGAATGCAGCATGCTATATTATTGGAAATTAAGAGAAAGTTTAAGATGTAAGTCATGTGGAGAAAAACTTGCTATGAGCTCCTCGCAATCCCTTTATTTTCACTCTCTACAGGATTCATTAACATCACATGGATCCTGCAGGCTCTCTCCTGGGTTCTATTAAGATGTATGACTGGAATCACTGTGTAACTACATTGATTATTTCATAAACCTATTTGTTCATCCGCAAGCAGTCTGTTGTTACAGATCCATTGTACTTGGTGATAAATGGGATAAAATATCCTCTGAAAACCCACCTTCCAAGGAAGCATTGCATGCATGAGGGGCGGGTGGGCTCTTTATAAATAGCCTTCTACCAAGCAAGGAGTTTCGGATTCAGATCTCAGGTTTAATGTCAGCATCTGCCTCCTGCTGAGTTCATGGGACAATTAGCTAATTAAAAAAAGATAACATTTTCACCTTGGAGTGAGAAGAAGAGCGATAAACCACAGGCCCAGGGTTTAGTTAATTTGTACATTGACTATAATTGTGTATTTAAGGCTGAGATTAATTTTTCCTCCTGATGTGTGGGGGCCTGGCACTGTGCACTGGAATCTTAAATCAGTTGTAATCATTCCATAGGGGGGTTAATAAGGGTGGGTGTTCTCTAGATATTTGAATAGAGATAGCTATTTATATCTGATGGAAAAAAATGCATTAACATCTCATTCTGGTAAACCATTAAATTTAGAAGATAATTTTGAGACTATCAAACTAAATAATCTGATTAAAACAACACTACCCCTCACATAAAAACCCTTGATTCTGTTGACAAGGCAAAGGAGCTGAGCTCAAGTTCATGTTTGTCTCTGTCATGCCAAATGTTTAGTGTGATGTCATTAAAGTCATGATAAGTTTTCTAGGTCAGCAGAGTTTGAAGACCATTTTTCCCACATTTTTTTTCAGAAGAGTGTAGAATACGGATGCATGTCAGCAGGACAGTCCCTAGAAAACAAAAATTATAACCATGACTTCTAATCTGCTACCTAAGATGTCTGCCTTTATGCTGGGGACCGAGGCAGAGAACACTGGAGATTCAAGTGGGCGTGATTGATTCGTGCCATTAAAGTATAGAATTGTAATTACTAGAAGGAAACAGACTTTTTTATTTTATTTTATTTTTTAAATATCTTTATTATGAATAAGTATATATATTGTATGAGCAAATCCTGTGAAGGGGTCCCCTTTTCCCTCCTCTCCTCTACCCACTGGGGTCCTTCCTTGGTGCCCATACTGGATCTGTCCATAGGTTTGGGGGTTATGAACTGCACCAGAGGTAGTCAGTTTTTCTTTCTCGTTTTTTTTCCCCCCACTTTCTGTATTGTTGCAATGTCTCTGGATATTCTCCCCACCATGGCTCTTAAAATCTTTCCGCCCCCTCTTCACTCAGTTCCTTGAATCATAGTGGGTGAGTTTTGAGTCAGCTTTGTTGTTGAGATCTTAAGTATCTCTGGACCTTTGCCCTGGGTTGTGTTGGGTATTTTTGGTGTCTGTCTGCATTGTCTTTTCATGTGTTATCAGACTTGCTGTGGTGATTGGTCTCCTGTTTGTCTCCTCACTTTCTCGTAGGATTCATTTGGGACCTGTGTGAAGGCTAGGAAAAACAGCATTTCCAAGCACTCTACTGTTGTATTCAATTCCATATTGCTGGGACCAACATCCAACCAGACCCAGTTTATGGGAGGAAGGGGTTTATTTCAGGCTTATAGATCCAGGGGAAACTCCATCAATGGTGGATGAAACTGCTTACTTCTATACATCCAAGCAGAGAATCAGCTAAAGCAGCAAACACAAACCACCAGAGCTCAATCTGCTCTCCACACCCCTTTGGGCTGGAAGCAGATCTGCCCCTAAACCCACCTTTGGACTGGACTCCAGGATCTACCTCCAGCCACACATCCCCCTGCATCAGGAATCTGACTGCTAGGGGTTAAAGTTGCAAACCCCTGAGTCTATGGGGGCAGACACATACATATCATAGCCAAACTCCCACAAGCACTGTCTGCATTCCATTTTCACTTGTCAATCTTTAGCTCGTCTTTATTAATCGAGCTGAGTCAGTGCTGTCTTGTGTCTCAGGGTCATTTTGTTGCCAGTGTTTTCTGTCTCTTGAGCCCAGGCTTATGAACTCAGAGATGGATTTGCTTGTATTTGTTCTTGTTTTGAGGTGCTTTGCATTGAACTCAGGGTTCCAGTTTGTATCAGGCAAGTGCATCTACCAGTGTGCTGCATTCTCAACCTAGTTAGTGGTTTGGTGAGACCATCTTGGTGGTAATTTCACCTCACCATCCTTCCCAGGTATTGGTCACGGTGGGAGGTAGCATTTGCTTATTAAATTCTAGTTGCTATATTTCAGCTTTGAAAGATGCAAGTGAAGCTCTACACTATTTTTTTTGGGGGGGTGAATACTCTAAATTTCTCCTTTAAAATTTTGGGTTGTCTGGTTATATATTTGGTACAGAACAAGGGATAAGAAGTGTTAAGCAGGTGTTTGTGGCATATTTGCTTATTATATAGTCATTAACACAATTGGTTTATGGAGAACCACTGTCTAATGTAAATCTCCAAGCCAATAAAATATAATATGCACAGGCATATTATAATAGGCAGAGTGACTGATGAGGTTTTATGGACAGTATGGTGGGTGGTTTGATATCATCTTGAATTCTTTTACATTGTTAGTGGACTGCGAGTGAGTTTCTAAGGTTACATGATTTGGGGGCACAAACAGAAAATTCCTCAGCAATAAGTCAGTGCAAATGCAGGTACAGAAAGCTGGTTGCTGGGGGAAGGGGTTCTTTTATTCATAGTCTGGTTTTCTTTTTTTTATACAATAAAAAATAAATTTTAATAAAAGGTTTTGCTGGTAGTTATAATAAGGTAAACTGATTAAAAGAAAAACTAAGAGAAAACTTTAAATATTAGCTATTAAATGTTTCATAAAAACTATTGTTACAGAATGATTACATAGGTTTTAAGATAAAAGTATACAGATAAAAGATATAGTCTGGTTTTCTAAGATACCTGACTGATTCAGGACAGGACACAGTGACACAGGTGTGCAGGCTCGCAACAGTAGGACTTTAAATTGTTTACATTCTCTTTAGCTTGGAATCTGAGATGCTTGCAAAACACTGCTCAGCACAGAAAAGTGAAATCTCCACCACAAGTAATAGGAAAGCTTGGCTGTGAATGTCTAAATCCCCTGCTGTCTTTGTGACTTTATTACAGAAATACATACATAGGCTGGTTTTAACAAACTGACTTGCATGGGGCATGTGGTTTTGTGGGTGAGTGCATGTTGTGGGTCTTTATTAGATTTTTCTCTAACACAAAGTGCCATGCCGTTAAACACTGTCCCTCTCCCTTCTCTGGTCATTTCCCATCATCCCTCGCCTTGCCTTCTCCCTTCCCACCTCTCGTTCATTCCATCTTCCATTGACTGTCAGGAAGGGCAGCCTCCGAAGAGCCATTTCAACTCAGCTCGACATCGCCAGAGACTAGTGGACCCAGCGGCTTCAAAAGTGAGTGTGTCCCATTGCCTTGAACGTCCGGTGTGCATGGCCTTGACCTTGGATTTCCTCTGGGATCAGTGGGGTTTGGCAGGGTTTCTGATACCCAAATACTTGAAGCCATTAGAATACAGCCATGAAGACTACACATATCAGTGGCATTCCAGTAGATATTTGACCACTAGTCACGTAAACAATCGCAAACAACAAGAGAACTCCTGACTTTAGTATTTGCTGGCTTCCTTGGTGCACCATGGTCCCTCCTTGGCCAGTTTTAAGCACCTTTGTGATGTTTTTGAACTCATCAAGGAAGAGAGACCCAGCACAACACATCCATGTGGTTAGTCTTGTTATATCATGTAGTTTCTCTAACATCAGGTATAATTGTCTTAAAATTAGAAAACAAATTAGTTTTGTTTGGTATTACCCCCTTTTTCTCCAGTGTAACGTATTAGTTACTCTTTTCCTCACCGTGACATAAAAAAACAAGAAAAACAACTTAAACAATTTAAGGGAAAAATTATTTTGGCTCATGGATTGAGGCTGTATTTCATCATGGCCCAGAAGGCATGATGACCAGAGTGACTTATGGCTTTGATGTCAGGAGCTTGTCACATCTGGGCAGATCAGGAAGCATAAAGTAATGTCTGCTGGGCTCATTTATCTCTCTCTCTCTCTCTTGTTGATTTTATTTGCTCTGGACACTAACCAATCAGCTAGATGGTACTGGTGGTATATTCTGGGTAGGTCTTATCCCTGCAATTAATCTTCCATGCAAATGTCCTCATAGAAATACCTAAAGTTATGTCCCGTTAGTGCCCTGAATATTTCCTAACCCAGTCAAAATTCACCACAAGAGTACTCACTTGAAAATCTAGATGTTTTAACTGGGTAATGATTGTTGGTAACAGTTGGCTTGTCACTAAGCCCTGGAAGTGTTGCTCAGTGGTAGAGTGCTTGCTTGGCATGCACGAGGCTCTGGATTCGATTCTAGCGCTGCAAAACAAAATTATGAACAAACAAAAACAATTGACTTGTAAAATCCTGTAAATGTTCTGAGCTTTGGGGAGTTGACATGAACAGTAGAGTTACAAGATTAATATTGGTTTAGCCTTAAGCTCGTTTTTGTTACCAGAAACTGGAATCTGAGATCCATAGGTCACCACCATACCCAAAGAAAAGTGAGGGACCAGGATCATTAACTAGAGAAGGGATTATTTAGAGATAATGTCTAGAACTTGGAAGAAAAAGAATTCCCAAGTTCACTGCTCCATATAAACCTGGCTATGAGTTGTAGAAAAGATGGAACAAAAGCCAGGGACTCTGTATACAGAGGGAGATTGAGTTGGGAGCTAGATAACTTGTTAGAACCCTGTACATCTCTTCTTGGGAGATGAGTTCCTTTTCCTTTTGACTCTCAGGGCTTTCAACCAATTCTCACTCTCAGCATGAGGCAAACTATGGTTCCTTAGAGGCCATGGTTTTAAGGCCTCTGCTACCCCTGTTACATTCTGATCACTCAGAGCCATTTGTCGAGCTCCATGCAGACTTGTGTTGAAAGCCCTCATGAGCTGTGTTCCCCTCACTCTTTACTCCACATCAGCTCATCTTTGCAAAGTTCAGGTCAGCAAGACAGTGTTTCAGAACCAAGATCCTCCTTCTGTGGTGGGCACACACTTATCCTCTAGCTCACTTGCTAGACATAAGCCAGCTCTCAACAGCGGAATCTCAGGTGCCACCTGTAAGGGCACACATCCTAGGACTTCCTGGATTCTTATGTGTTCATGGAAAGGTGGGGAATGTCTTGAGAATAATGTTGCCAATTCACTTATTTCAGTATCACTAAGTTCAATCACAAAATCCCGTTTGGAGCATCAATAGAACGACTAGCAAGCTGTCAATTTTGATTTCATGGGTGAAAATCCCTCTCCTTTTGCCAAGTAGCACAACTCTGTGGGGTTGGGTTAGGGTTATAGGCTTTACAGAGGATATATCCATGTATAGTACTGCATTTTCCATGCTAAAATATTTTAGAAGAGACATAGATTTCATAGCACTTTGTTATGTTTAGTAAGGGCCTAGGATGTTCCCTAAGCCCCAGACAACACAGAAGCCTTGTGATAAATCAATGCAAGTTCTGTTGATATGTGTGAGGAAAAAATGCACTACCTTTCAGTTGATGGCTTCATCATGTTACAAATGAATTTCACTAATGTACAAGAGAGCTCAGAGTACCACAGGCCCGTCTTACACCTCACCTATGAGTTATAATGAATGCAGCTAAAATACTGTGTGAATAGAGCCATCCCCTAGTACACCTGGCATGCACCTTTGTCCCCAGTCTAGGGAAGTAAGTTGTAAGTTTGTACCAGCCAAGTGCATCTACCACTGTAATGCTCGATGCATCTGTGATTTCAACATTTCTGCAGTGAGTGGCAGAACCAGGAGAATCCAGAAGCTCACAGGCCATGCAGTGGGCAAACCAACAAGAGATACTGTCTCACAAAGGTGATAGGGTAGGACAGATACCCTGAGGAAGTCCTCTGGCGATCACATGCATGCTGTGACACATGTGGCCATTCTCTGTCTCTGTCACTCACACACACATCCATGAGAGCCAGCAGGCACGGTGCACACACCTTTAATCTCAGCACTCAGGAGCCAGAGGTAGGAGGATTACGAGTCTGAGTCCACCCTGAGACTACATAGTGAATTCCAGGTCAGCCTGGGCTAGAACAGGACCCTACCTCAAAAAAATCAAAAAGAAAAGGAAAAGAAAAATATTATGTTTCACCATGCAATGCATTACCTATGCATCTATCTTTTTAATTGGTGAAAGGCTTTTTTGTTGTTCCTTTTATAGTGAGAGTCATGACTTCTTTTTCTCTACATACTTTCAGAGGAACTCATTAAAGTGCTCTGAAAAAGAAGTCTGCTCTCTTAATGTGCTGTGTGAATTGGTTCAGCCATATTAACAAATAGATTTAAAAGGTCAGATCTTTTCCTTTCCAAAACACCGCAACAGTGAAAATTCAAGAAGCACCTAAAGTGTGATTTCTAGTCTCGTGGGGATTGAGAAAAGCTGCTGTTGACTTTGCAGACAAAGCGCTTGGCCAGTGCGTGGAAATGCAAGTGTGCATCTGTGTGGTAGTGACCTTTGGTTCCAAGTGCCCTTGGCTTTGAATCTGCATGGTTTCATCTAAACTCCGTAGCTGGAGCTGGAGTAAAGAATATTACAAATTATGGGCTTGCATGGTCCAGGAGTCAGACATGCGTGGTAAGCCAGATTTTTTTTTTTTTTGAGAACACTGATTTATGATTTGGGGAAGTGTGGACTGGTAGAATAGCTTTCCCAGAATTTCATCATGAGGTCCAAAGAATGTATGAACTGGGATCAAGGTTGGACATAAGTCAGATCTGAGGTTGTGGATTAGGCATGGAACTCAGAGCCACCATTGCTCTTGGAAGAGTGGACATAAAATTTTCTCTCAGTCAAATTACTGAATTGTTTTTCTTCTCCACCAAGCCTCTTTGAAATGATTTTTTAAAAAATTGTTCTATCATTTTCTGTGAGATGTGTCGGGGGCACTTCTCAATTCTGACATCCCTTTACAAATGCCTTTCTCTCTCGTTCGCAAATGCCTTTTTGTCTTTGGTATGTTAGGTATACCAGTCTTCAGATGACATTTGAAAAAATATTTTGTATTTATTTATTTTCAAGTCAATGGGGGAAGGAATGGGTGTGCCAGGAGAGCTTCAAAACAAACCCCATTTCCATGGAACCACTTTGTGCATTTGGCTTTCCTTGGGTACTGGGGATTTCAACCGGACCATCAGGCTTTGCAAGCTGGGGGCTTAACCACTGAGCAATCTCTCCAGCCTGTAAGTTGCTTTTTGAAACATAAACTACCCTAAAGCTATGGCATAAATATCGACCAGAAATAAGAGGAATTTTGCATTGTCTTTTTTTCCCCCAGTCTGGATTTGTGCTTTGCCTTAGAAAGCTTTTTGTGCTTTTGAGTCTAGGAAAACAAGCTTTTAAATCTGTTTTATTTGAATGAAAGTAAAGGGTGAGAAGGAGATCAAAGATAAACTAAGCTCCTCTGATTGGCTAGCTTGTCCACTGGGAATGTTTTAAGTGTCTTTTACTTTGGGAACACACTCACCTGTCTGTTCCCTAGTTGGAATGCTGTTAACACAGCAAATGAACAAAGAAAGGAAGCAAAATGGGCAGTTGGAATAATAGTTCAAAGACCGTGGAGCTGGTAGAGGCCTCTGTTAAATAAAATCAATTTGCTTTGGGCGCTTGGGGGACAGGATCTGATGGGCAGAAGGGAACAGGAGAGTATAAGGAGGATTAGCTTTCAAATCTCCTGGGATTGAGCACAAAGGGACAGTGAAGACTTATTCTCCACGATCTGTCATCTTACATGGAAGCTTTACAGATCCAAAATAGGTTCATAAAGATGGTCTTGCGAACTTGAGCTTGTGAGAAAAAATACCGGTAGGCAAAACCAGAAAGGATTACAACATTCTAGCCTTTCAAAAATAAACCAGAAACTACCCCCATACCTAGATAATTCAACAACCCAAACCCACAGGTTAAGATATATTGTCTGAATCTCTGTAGAGCTTGAAAATCCTTTATACTAATTCTCAGCAATTTTTCTCTTTTCTCTAATGAGAATGAGGTTTATAAAACTTGGGCTCCCCTGCTGGGAAAATCAGCCCCAAGCTATCTCAGAGCAGATGGTCTTCTTTTCTCACTACTATAAACCTTTTAGGATTGATCCCTTTTTTCATTTTTACCTACCTGAACAGTAAATGTCTTTGAGACCTTGGAAACTCACTGTTCAGAGAGGGCCAGAGGCTGCTTGCACCAGGATTCATAGTTGTTTAAATGGTGTAAAATAATGACAGTGGAAACATGGTATTGTGTTTCTGTCTGTCATATCAAAAGAAAATAATTTGATTTTTTAAGCATCAAAGGGATAAGTTTAAATAATCTACATTTTTGAGCTTTTTTATGCCTGGAGTGTCTGGGTGATAATTAACACCTTCCTAGTCCAAGGAATTTCAAGTGTTAAAGAATTATTTTTTCTTTTTCTTTTTCTTTCTTTCTTTTTTTTTTTTTTTTTTTTTTTGGAGGAGGCAATCCTTGTTACTAAATTTAAGAACAAAGAAAGATGTGGAAGGGGTTGGAAGTTTGGTTGCCATCATTATTCTGGAAGTATTTTAGTCCCATAAAATGTTATGCTATTTTTTTTTTACGAAGGCCTTTAGGGATCATAAATTTCTAATAGAAACCTTTGAGGCAGCTCATAGTTTTTGTTTGTTTGCTTTTATGTGTTATCTATCAATTATCTTTGGTGTGAACTAAGATAAGCATGAATCTCATTTCTGAAACTTATTAACTATGACCTGCAGCCAGTCACTTAATCATGATGAGTTGACGTCACTTTTCTCACCCATACAATTTAATCAGGCTCTTATTGATTATTCAGTGAGGTAATGCATGAAAAGTTTTACCATATGGTTACCTGTCAAAAAGTGCCAAGTTGTAATAATCCTTTTAATTTGAATTACTGTTATCATAGTTATTGGGTAACCACTATTAAACTTTTCTGGGACTTTTTCCCCTTATTCATAAAATAGAGGGTTAGGATACTATAATATTTGAGGAATAACATGTCATTGTTAAAAGTCTATTGTACTGATTTTAAAAAATATTTTATTTATTTATTTATTTTGTTTGCAAGCAGAGAAAGAATAGGCATGTCATGGCCTCCAGCCACTGCAAACAGACTCCAGACACATGTGCCACTTTGTGTATCTGGATTTACATGGGTCCTGGGGAATCGAACCAGGGTCATTAGGTTTTACAGGCAAGCACCTTAACCACTGAGCAATCTCTCCAGCCCACTTGTGCTGATTTTTGAATGCCTATCATTGTTTGGTAGGAAAGACTGTAATTTTCAAGGTTTGATTCCATAACTTCAAAATCTGAATTTAATTGGCAAATAAAACCTGAGGCAAGAATAAAGTGCATGGCAAAGATGTGATTTCAGGGGGAGAGAGACCCAAGGGTATTGGTCAGAAAAGGTTTCCTGAACGCTATTTTCATTGATCTTTTAAGACAGCATCAATGTGGGCACATGTGTTACAGTACTTGTTGGTCACATTAGAATGAATGAATGTGTCATAGGTTCAGATGAAAGACATTTCAGTGTGACCCTTCATGGTGGTTACGCTCCACTTTGAGGTCACATAGATGTATGTTCATATCTTGTGCTCTAGCTATGGATCCAAGCTAAGTGTTTCTTCCTCCTTTCCTCCCTACGCCCCAACTCAGTGCAGTGGAGAAATAAGACCATCATCCTCATCAATGAGTAGATAGGCTGCACGTCTTCAATTCCATGTAGTCTGCACTTGACCTGGTGATTCCAATGCTGAGTAAGCTGCCCCTGTGCACAGAGATGCACAAGGTTAAAGCTACAGACAGTAGGTGCTCATCACTGAAATGATGGTTGGGAAAACAGAGCAATGTGGCAGCCTGAAGGGACAGAACACACCAGTGTGGGTCAAGCCTGGATGAAAATAGGCCTATGGGCTGGAGAGATAGCTCAGCGGTTAAGGCACTTGCCTCCAGTGCCTAAGGCCCTGGGTTCAATTCCCCAGTACCCACATAAGCCAGACCCACAAGGTGGTGGCCCTGGTGTGCTCTCTCTCTCTCTCTCTCACTCTCTCTCTGCTTGAAAATTAATAAATAAAATATTTTAAAAAAGAAAATAGGCCTAAAGTCAATTTTTCAATATGCTCCATTTATTTATTTATTTATTTATTTATTTATTTATTTATTTATTTATTTATTTATTTATTTTTGAGGTAGGGTCTTGCTCTAGCCCAGGATGACCTGGAATTGACTATGTAGTCTCAGGGTGGCCTCAAATTTATGCTATTCTCCTACTTCTGCCTCCAAGTGCTGGGATTAAAGGTGTGTGTCACCATGCCTGGCTTCAGTATGTTACTTGTAAAGTCAATTAAAAGCTGGGCATAGTGGCACACACCTTTAATCCCATCCCTCAGAAAACAGAGGTAGGAGGATTACTGTGAGTTCCATGTCAGCCTGGGACTACAGAGTGAATTCCCGGTCAGCTTCGGCTACAGTGAGACCCTACCTCAAACACACACACACACACACACACACACACACACACACACACACACACACACACGCACGCGTATATATAGTCAGTTAAAAACACAGAGATGCCATATAATACACATTTTAAAAGACATTATACACAGTGAATACAAAGAGCTGAATATTCATAAGATGTGAGAAAGATTGCTTGGTGACAAGAGTTAGGGAATGGCACTGAACAGTAGGCACCCCAAGATGTGGACGGATGTGTACCACCTCACCCTCTTCTAAAGAAGAAACGGACATATACACAGTAGAAAGAAGACTTCAAAGCCTGGCAAGAAGTATCAGAGTTCAGGGCACTTTCTTGGCAGCCTGCTGGCCCAAGTTCAGGTCCTCAGCACCCATTCACGGAAAGCTGGGCCCAAGGTGGCAGTGTGTTTGTAAGTTCAGTCGACCTATGGAGCTGGGAGGCAGAGCCAGGACAATCTGGAAGGTCACGTGCCCACTCGACTGGCACACACGGTGATGAAACAGAAAAGACCTCTCTCGAAAGGAAAGTGGACAGAGAGGGCAAACAGCCCAAGGTTGTCATCTGACCTCCATACATGCATCCTGGCACACATGCACCTACACACATACACATCATACATAGCCACACATAAATACATTTTGAAAAATATTTGTATTTATTTTCAGAGAGAGAGAGAGAGAGAGAATGTGAGAGAATGTGCACCAGGGCCTCTTGTCACTGCACAGGAAGTCCAATGAATGCATCACTTTGTGTATCTGGTTCTCATGTGTGTCCTGGCATCGAACCTGGGCCATTAATAAGCTTTGCAAGCAATTACCTTTAATTGCTGAGCCATCTATTTCCCCAGCCCCTAATTTTTTTAAAAGGAGACTTCAAAAGTTGAGGGGTCACCTATGAGATACGTACTGCTCCTAAGAGTAACATAAGCAGTGCTGGCCTTCACCCAGCATAATTCTAAGTGCTTTATGAATGCATATGCATGTTCACAGACAGACAGATGGATGGACGGACAGGCGGACGGAGAGATGGAGAGTCAGTCAGTCAGTCAGTCAGACAGGCAGGCAGGCAGGCAGGCAGGCAGGCAGGCAAGCAGACAGACAGACAGGTACTGCAGCCAGGTGAGGAAATGGAAGCACATGTAAACTGACTAAAATCTACCAAATATCAAAATCCAATTGGTTTGTCTCCCAGAGTCTTCACACCCTGTCCCCGCCCCCTTTCCTCTGGGTTTGCTTTTTAATTTTACTGTGTGTGCGTGCATGCATGCGGGTGTGTGTTCATATGCATATGGGCACACGTGTCTCCTATCTCCATCTCCTCAAGGTTGGGATTGTGGGTGGGCCACTGTGCTCACGTGGCCTTTACATGCACGATAGGAATCCACACCTAGCAACCTCCCCAGTCCTCTCCTTCTGTGTTTTAAGATGGCTCTCACTATGTAGCCGTGTCGCTCAGGCTGGCTTTAAACCTTACAGCAATCTTCCTGTCTCAGCCTGGTGCATCCTGGGAGGATAGACAAGAGCCACTCTACGGCTTCCAATGAATGCTTCAATTCTCCACAGATGGTGCCCTTGGCACATGCCTGGCAGTAGCAACTACATACTCTCTGTGGAAACATTCCCCCCTCAAGAGTGAATATATGTGTAAAGCCTGTGGCTGAAATATGATACAGATTTCTAAGGTTCTGGCTTGATGGATGTCTACACCCTGAATAATCCCATGCTAGCAGCGTTCAGGACAAGTTCCCCTGAAAAGCACAGGAAAACTTACTTTACCTGGACAGTAAGTTATGCTGCAGATGATGGAGAGCATCAGCCTTTCAAAATGAAGATGGGAGGCTGGAGAGGTTGCTCAGTGGTCAGGGCGCTTGCCTGCAAAGCCTAACAACCCAAGTTCAATTCCCCAGTACCCATATCAAGCCAGATGTACAAAGTGGCTCTTGCATCTGGAGTTCATTTGCAGTGGCTGAAGGCCCTAGTGTGCCCATTTTCTCTTGTCTGTTTCTCTTCTACCTCTCTTTCTCTGCTTACAAATACATAAATAAAAATATTTTTTTTAAAAAAAGAAAATGACAGAAATGTAAAATATTCTGAAATTGCCATGGGTATTGGGCCTAAGAAACCGCTTTCTCATTGATTTTTGCCTTAGTCATTGATTTCCATGGTGACTGACTGAGGGCCTCTGAGAACTCTTGAAGGAAGCAGAGAGGCTCTGGGTGAGGTGAAAGACCACCCTATATGATCGGAGGATGAGACAGTTGGCATTTCCAGCATGATTTACTTAGAAATAAATAGATTAGTCAACACACCCTTTGCCTTGCAGAGAGCAGATAAATGGAATTTTCGTCTCTGCAGTCATTGTCTAACTCTATGGGAAAACTGTCTTCGATGTTCAATTTCAGCTCCTCTGGGCCATGTTTGCCAGTTCACTGGGCAAAGCTACACCAAAAAGAATATTTTCCCAGCTCCCTCGTGACCACTTCCCTTCCTTATGTCCAGAACGAGTGTCATATTGTGTTCTGTAGGTTGGACTTAGGACATGTCCTACCTCCTGACAAACCTGTGGACACTGCCTCTGGGCCCGACACAGGTTCCAGAGGTAGAGGAGGTGAGGCCAGCATATACACTGGGTGTCACATCCTCAGCCAACAGGCTGTGCCCTCTGACGCCCCATCGAGGTGGGATATGGCTCCTTCCCAGGTATGTTCTAAGTGGGCTGATCCAGGGCAGGATTCAAAAGGAAGGCAGTCATTATGCCTCCTTTATAGCTAATGTGCCATAAAGTCATTTGGCCTGGACACCGCTCTCCTGATGCCACTGGGGACCTAGGTAACAGTGCAAAGCCACCTGCTAAGTGTTTACTCAGGTTGCCGTTCCTATGTGTGTCTATCCCAGGAGACAAAGGTTTTTGTCTCTGGCTTTGACAAGAACTCCATATCCGTGACAATTCAACTGAAAAAGGAACAAAGGTCACAGACTGAGAAGCAAATATGAATAAATGGCTTTGTACATAGAAAGTGATTCTGACTGCCCTTCTAAGAGAAGAACAAATTAAAGAAAGAATTTAGCTATGCATGGTGGCATACACCTTTAATCCTAGCCCTAGGGAGGCTTTGAGTTTGAGGCCAGCCTGGGACTCCAGAGTGAGTTCCAGGTCACTTGGGATAGAGTAAGACCCTACCTCAAAAACAACAAGAAAAACAACAGCATAAAAAAAACTAAGTTGTTTTCTTCACCTACCAGATTGGCAGAAATCTGAAAGTTGGGTGGTATTTTCTAGGGAAGTAGATTTTTTTTTATTAATATTAATGGTGGACATGTAAGTTAGTTTAGCCTCTGCTGCAAGGGAGAGGCCGAAAGAACCAAAAGCATATCCCAGACACCATCTGACCCCTTCGTTTCTTTTGGAAAGAGTATAATTACCATCAGACAAGGCAGCATGCATGGGAAATGAGTCATGGAGAAGATTACTCACAACAGCACAGACTGCAATAGCAAAAATATTAGAAATCACCCAAACATCTTTTAGTCTTTAACCGGGTGAATAAATTGCAGTTCATTCATGCCGTGAACTCCCTGGAAGCGTTATCAAAGAATGAAGATGCTCTTTTTCATGGAAGGATCTCCTGTCAGAGAGAAAACTCAATAGACCAATAGGTTTTATATGTTTCCTCTCCTGTGAAAATGGAGGAGAAATAAGAATATATACATTATATATACATATATTTCTTTTTTTACTTGTAAGTTTAGTTTATTGAGGAAGAAATCATAAATTGTGGGATTGTGGGATTCATTTAAATTTGGGCTCTACGAAAAGGCTAGAGCAGAGTCATACACACGTGGACGATGGGAAACACACTCATGTGGAAGGCAGGGTATCGCCCACGAGGTCCATTTAAAAGAGAAACAGGGGTCTAGGAAGAGGCTGAACATCCAGGACCTAGGAGCTCATGTAGGGAGATTTAGAAGAAACACACGAGACTTACATGTCCAGACAGAGATCATAGGCCAGAAAGCTATACTCATAATTCTTCCAAAATCAAGTATTATATATTTGCTTTAAAATTCTTCAAAACTAAGAAGATTGTTTTTCTCTGGGAGGGGATTATGGAAGCTAAGTAGATGAAAGATATAGTTAGAAGGAACTGAAAAAAAAAACCCAGAAAACTAAATGGCTCAGAAGCTCGGGGTGCTTGCTTGCAAAGCCTGCTGGCCTGGGTTCGATTCTCCAGTATCCACATAAATCCAGATGCACAAAGTGGCTGATGGCATCTGGAGTTTGTTTCTAGTGGCAGAAGGCCCTAAAGTGTTCAGACTCTCTTTTTCTCCCTCCCTTCACAATGCACACAAAAAAAAATACAAATTTTTTTAAAAAATTAAATCTAAAAGTACATACACACATATATACATACACATATATATCCCATCCTACTTTATAATTTATTATTCAGTTGCTTTTGTTTTCTGTTTAAGAAAAATGATATAATTTGGCTTCAAAACACAAATACAATCAAGCACAAATGCAAAATTCATGGTCATCATGACGTTTCCTATTTCAGTTGCGGAAATCTCTATTTTAAATCTGAAAGAGCGATCTGACCAACAAACACAAACATTTCTTAGTTGGTCTATTTCTTTCCTAACATGGGATTATTCTCCCTTGACTTTCAGCTCACATCACACTCTCTCACTTGGGACATCGGTGTTCCTGAGTCAAGCCATCTCTGACCTAATGACTGATCCTCCAGCCCTGCCTGGCTTTGGTGATCAGCCGACCTTGAACTTTCTTAGGACTCTGCCTGAACACTATTCTTTCTTAACTTTTTGGCTGACAATGCTCGGGTATGCATAGGCAAATTGTTAGAGCCAAACCTTTCTTGATCTTAGGGGAATGCGCTTCCAGGACTTGAACAAACTGCTGATTTTCCCCTGAGTCATCAGAGCTGGCCTTGCCAAAGACTTGTGTAACAGGAAACTTTGCCAACATTGGATTAGCAACCTATTTGCAGAAGGACTGCAGGAAATATTTTTTGATTTAGAGGCGAAAAGATCACAAAATGGGTAAAGTCTAGAGCTTGCCCTAGTTGGCTTCTAGGTGTATGAAGAAGTGTTGAAATCATCCTTTTGCTTTCGAGGATTCTATATTCTATTCCTTGTGTGTCTGTGCTCATCTGTCACTCAGGCAAAAAGAAAAGTCCATCAAAACATGACCAGCCTCTCTGAAAAGTTACTCTGACAGCGAAGCGGGCATGCCTGGTCAAGTCTTGTCTTGTTTCTGTGGATTCTGATGGCGTTCTGGAAGGAGTTTAGCCTGGTCAGCTCTGACATACTTATAGGTCAGAGAGCAGAGGCCAGCTTGGCTGCTTTCTGTAACTGGTTTCGAGGTCTGGACTCCTTTGTCAAATTTAACATTCATTGTTTTGTTTGTGGAGACAAGGTTATGCTGTGTACTTCAGGCTAGCCTGGAACTCACTTTGTAGCCCAGGCTGACCTCAGACTCACCAAGACAGACATTACCACAGTTGGCTTAACAATTTTTTAAAAATGTATTATGTGTGTACAGGTGTGATATATTGAGAGATGTTCTTATTCCTCATTCACACAATTTACCTACTTCCTTCCTGAAAGCATGGCTTCCTTATATGTATTCTGCTTGGCAGCCTGCACGTACATTCATGACCTGTGTTAGTGTTTGAATGTCTCTGACTGTCATCTCTTCCCCATTTCTCCTCTCCTCCTAGGAGCTTTCTGAATTGTGCAATTATGCACTCTAATTTTGTTCTACAGATCTTAAACATTCTTTTTTTCTGTTCAGTTTTTTAAAGTATTTAAGTATTTGTTTTAGAGAGAGAGAGAAAGAGAGGAAGAGAGAGAGAATGGGTCCACCAGGACCTCCAGCCACTACACACAAACTCCAGATGCATCCACCACCTTGCGCATCTGGCTTTACATGGGTACAGGGGAATTGAACCCAGGTCGTTAGGCTTTGCAGGCAAGGGCCTTAACCGCTGAGCCATCTCTCCAGCCTTCTGTTCAGTGTGTTTAGTTTTCCTCCTTGATGATTTAGTTTGCATGATTTCTCCCATTTTGACTTCAATTTTGCTGACCTTGGCTTTGCTCTGCCAGTAACTAAGCTCATCACATCTTAGTCTGTTTAGTCTGTTTTGCTTTCTGGCTTGTTTTTATGTTCATATTTATGATTCCACCTCCCTGCAAAAATGTCATCATTCAGTTGCCATAAGTTTGCTTCTATATCTACTAGCCTAGTTTTTTCTTTTTTAATATCTCATCTGATAACACCAAGTCCTTGACTTTGTCTGCATTTGTTTGTAGCGCCTGATTCTTTGTTGACTTGGGTCACAACACTCAGCTTGGCTCAAGCAGAGAGCAGCTGACATGGGAGCAGTCCCCAGTGGACCACACAGAGCAGGAGGAGCTTTCTGTGAAGCTGTTAATTATCTCACTTTATAGTGCTCTTTCATTCATGTGTTGGGCACCTATGTGAAAATTCCAGACACAAGAAGGGTTCTCTCTTTATGTTGGACACTATCACAGGACACCCTTTCTGTATAGTTTAAAAGAAAATCATTCATACTGATAAGGGCATCCCAGCCACAAGACACTATGAAAGGATTGCTTAAGACCAGGCTGGGCAATGGAGTGAGATCCCCATCTCAAGACAAAACAGCAACAGAGCTAAGGTTAAAAAAAAATTATAAAATGTGGTAAGTTTGGGGCTGGTGAGATAGTTCAGTGGTTAAAAGCACTTGTTTGCAAATTCTAATGGCCTGGGTTTGATTCCCCAGGACCCATGTAAAGCCAGATGCACAAAGTGGTACATGCATCTGGTGTTCATTTGCCATGGCTAGAGGCCCTGGTGAGCCTATTCTCTTCCTCCCTTTCTTTCTGCTTTTATCTTTCTCTCTCTCAAATAAACAAGTATTTTTACAAGCGATAAGCTCTTTGAAGGACAGAAGAGACCCACAGTTCCTCCCATGACAGAGTTACAAGAGAAAGAAACTCATGGTTGGGGTGAATAGGAACCAGCCAAACAGAAACGTTTTCAGCTTTTCTCCTTAGCATGGATCATGTTGTTGTGAGCAAGGAAAAGTCTTAAAAAT
The DNA here is from genome assembly GCA_004024765.1 of Zapus hudsonius. Taxonomy (NCBI): domain Eukaryota; kingdom Metazoa; phylum Chordata; class Mammalia; order Rodentia; family Dipodidae; genus Zapus; species Zapus hudsonius. Next base: position 22,771 of record PVHP010007703.1, on the reverse strand, counting down.
AGGAAATGTGCCAGTTGAAAAAAAAGAGCAAAGATAAGCCTTGGCCACTGATGACTAGGGACAAAGCTGCCCTTCTGTCACTGTTACCAGCACATGCTGAGGTACTGGGCTTATCCTTTACATGAACTGTGGGGCCAGGCCAAGGCAGCGGTGCATTTTTCTGCCTTGTATTTATTTTCTTAGAGATTTCATCACTGGAGCTCACACAGGATTGGCTTCTGAGCTCTTGTTTTCAGCATTCTTTTCAATTTGTAGCTGCAATCTTGTGAGGTAGCCAAGGGGACCTCGTCCATCATAGTGCATTTCAGGAGTGTGATGTAAAGTTACTAAGTATAAGGGCCAGTGCATTGTGGGGGGGGGCAATGTGCTTTGTTGTTCTAATGGTTTCTCAAGCCTTTTACTGGAAGTGGCACTGAATTCAACTTTTATTTGTTTGTTTTTTGTTTGAGGTAGGGTCTCGCTCTAGCCCAGGCTGACCTGGAATTTATTATTTAATCTCTGGGTGGCTTCAAACTCATGGCAGTCCTCCTACCTCAGCCTCTCAAATCCTGGGATTGAAGGTGTGTACTACCATGCCTGGCCTAAACCTACTTTTTAAAATATATATATTCATTAGAGAGAGAGAGAGAGAGAAAGAGAGAGCGAGAGAGAGAGAGAGAGAGAGAGAGAGAGAGAGAGAGAGTTAGGTACGCCAAGGCCTCCCACCACTGTAAATGTACTCCAGACAAATGTAGCACTTTGTGCATCTGGCTTTATGTGGATACTGGATAATCAAATCCAGGCTTTGCAAACAAGCACCTTTAACCCCTGAGCCGTCTCCTCAGCCCTAACCCTGCCTTTGTTAAAGTTTGTTATATAAATGTCCCTGAACAGCATTTGCACCCCACTTCCCAAATGCTTCCTGGTCTCCATCAGTCAGGGAAACCCTTGCTTTTAGCCATTATAATGCCCATGACTAGAACACTCTTGGGGAAATCTTATTTGAATACAGAACTTTTTCTCGAAGTTTTTCTTGTCAAATAATATCTATGAAGAATGTTCTAAACAAACTTGTGGATATGTGGAATTAAATGGCTCATGACACTTTATTTCAGGGAATATGAAAACTCCCTACCAGGCTGTCGTTCTGCACACCTGAAAGGCACCCTTCCTTCTCACTGTTTTCTTTCTTTTTTAAAAAAATTTATTTATTCATTTTCATTCAGAGAGAGAGAGATAGAGATAGATAGATAGAGAGAGAGAGAGAGCGAGAGAGAGAGAGAGAGAAAGAGAGAGAGAATGCACCAGGGCCACCACCTTGTGGGTCTGACTTATGTGGGTCCTGGGGAATTCAACCCGGGGCCTTAGGCACTGGAGGCAAGTGCCTTCACTGCTGAGCCATCTCTCCAACCCTCACTGCTTTCTAATAAGGACTCAGGAAGCTTGCACACACAGGAAGGAACTGCTCTAGCCCAGAAGCCTATCTGGTGACAACTGAGTTTCCTACTTCTGTTAATGCTCCAATGTTCTGCATTGCATGAGTTTACTGGTCTCGCTTGCTAACCTGCCAATGGACTTGCTCTCGTTTCCAGTCTAGGTCAGCTGTCACAGCCCCTCAAATGCAAAAAGACAGCCAGCTGCCTAGGCAGCGAGTGGAAGGAAAGGTCAATCAATATATTACCTTTCTTTCTGTCTGTTCCTTGGCTGCTGGCTGAGCTGCGCCTTCTCACTGGTGGTGATCTCTTCTAAATTTTATTTTAACCTTGCAAATGGGTTGAAGGAAGGGCACAGTTAATAATGTCTTGCCTCATCCACCCCTGAGCATATTATTTGGGCTGAGTCTGGCTCCTCCTTTTCATCTAGCTGTGAACCGTCTACAATCTTTCTTGGATGGTGTGTTCCATGAGTGGCTGCTTTTATTTATTGTGGGAATTTCTCCTAGAGCTCTGTCATGCTTTTGCACAGACAGAATGCAAACATTTTTGTGATTTTTTGACAGTAGCCGGGATCTATGTGGAATAGGGGTTTTTCAAAACACTTCTCAGTCAATATGTTTACTTGACTTTGCCAGCCAGGTGGGGTGACACGGTGCATCACCAGTACTTGAAATAGACCGCAAGGGGAGGTCAGAATGGAGCATAGATTTTCTAACACAGCATGTTAGATGAAATGATTTTGTGGACTTTGAAGTGGAAAATTCAATCAGAATTTTCCACACTTTTTAGTTAAAGCAACACTGTTATTTATTGATGTAAGGTAGACTCAGAAAACTACAGAATGCAAACATACTGAGTAGACAAGAAATCCTGTATATTATTCCTGGTCAGAGTGATCATTTTTCCCTTGAAATTTAATGAAAGTTACATGAAATAAATAGGGCCTGTTTAAAATCTAAAGTTATAGGATGCTCGGAACATATGCCAGTATGTTTAACATGTAAGTGGATAAAAACAGCATCTGGCTTTTTAAGGAATTTGCTTTTCATTAAGAGTGGACTTCATGCCTGATGAATGGTAATTACAAGGCCCAGGTAATTCATTTTCACTTAACTTTAAAGTGGCAGAGACATTTGGAAAGCACCCGAGAAAAACAGTACAAGAATAGAATAGATTTTCTAAGTTTTCGTTGAAGTAAGCTTAGAGTATTTAAATAGATTACTAGCTTTGAAATGTTCTTTGGTACACTGCACATATATGTCAACATTTATTCTGTAGCTGAACACTTCATACATTCCAATGGCAAAACGTTAGGGTTGCCATGTGAGATTTGTGTGTACATTCTTAAAATAGAATAATCACAATGTAGCGGGCTCACTAGTCACCAATTACTTTCCTAAGTATTTGATGTGTACTCTTTAAAAAAATATTTAGGGCTGGAGAGATGCTTGTCTGCAGAGCCTAATGACCTGAGATCAATTTCCCAGTACCCATATAAACCCAGATGTACAAGGTGGCGCATGTGTCTGGAGTTTGTTTGCAGAGGCTTGAGGCCCAGGTGCGTCCATTCTCTCTGTCTGTTTCTCTTTTATCTCTCTCTGCTAGCAAATAGAAAAATATTAAAAATAAACTATATTTATTATTATTTACAAGCAGGGAGAGAATGGGTGCACCAGGACTTCTTGCTAATGCAAACAAACTCCAGATCATGACACTTTGTACAGCTAGCTTTCCCTAGGTGCTGGGAATTCGAACCTGGGCTGTTAGACTTGCAAGCGAGTGCCTTAACCACTAACCATCTCCATCTTCCAGTGAGGGCAGGAAAGTTGCCCAAGGCCATGTGGCAAAATGAAGTTAGCATTCACTCTACCATGTAGACTCATAAGCCTGTCTCCTAAGCCACTTTGCCTGGCTCTCTCTGGGGACCTGCCATTACAGCACATTTATTCTGGTAGTCCTGAGGATGGATCAGTTAACAACTTAATTCAGTTGTGGACAGGAGTTAGAATATGAGGTTCATGTATACTTAGTTCTTTTTTTTTAAGCTTAGTTTTTAAAAATATATTTTATTTGTAAGCAGAGAGAGAGAAAGAGAGAGAGAGAGCGAGAGAGAGAGAGAGAGAGAGAGAAGAAAGACAGAGAAAATGGGCAAGCCAGGGCCTCCAGCTGCTGCAAATGAACTCCAGCTATATATGCCCCTTTGCGCATCTGGCTTTATGTACTAGGGAATTGAACCCGGGTCATCAAGCTTTGCAGCCCCCCCTTATTTATTTCTTTAAGAGAAATATGATTCTTGGTGCTGGGGAGATGGCTTAGCAGTTAAAGATCCTTGCCTGCAAAGTCCAGGTTCAGTTGTCTGATACCCACATAAAGCCAGACGCACTATGTGCATGTATCTGGAGTTTGTTTGCAGTGGCAAGAGGCCCTGATTTGCCCATTCTGTCTCTCCCTCTGTCACAATTAAATAAAAAGTATTTCTAAAAAATATGATTCTTCAATATAATGTAATATAATGTAGCCACCACTTAAAAAGATTTTCTGATTGATATACAATTAGACTCAGTGTATTTTTTTTCTGTTTTATTGCTAACTATTAAAAATGATAGAATTGAGTCAGCTGTGATGGTGCACACCTTTAATCCCAGCACTTAGGAGGCAGAGGTAGGAGGATCGCTGAGTTCGAGGCCAGCCTAGGGCTATAAAGTGAGTTTCAGGTCAGGCCAGCCTGGGCTAGAGTGAGACCCTATCTTGAAAAACAACAACAACAACAATGAAAGACAGATCTGGCTGTGGCTGATACTAGCTACTGTTCAGCCTGTTGGTGTGTACTCAGCATACAGTATACAACTTCTTATAAAACATGATCAAGCCATTTGCAAGCACATTTACATAACTCACCCACTTGCCTAAATCGTGTTCCTATGAATGATAGTTTAGGCTTCTCACAATGCTGTATTGCTCAGAATTCATTTGTTCTAAAGTTCATTTTCCCCACATTGTTTCTGCTACCTTACAATATCATCAATTTTTATCATGGTGTGCTCACTTTTGTTCGGTAGAAAATGAATCCAGAAATAATCCATTTTATATTTCCCAAGAAATCCTGTGGAATTCATTATAAAAAGGCATTTTTTTTGCAATCCAATAAACATCATTCCAAGATAATCTAGTATGCTCTCTCTCTCTCTCTCTATATATATATATATATATATACATATATATATATATGTATATATATATATATATATATATTTTGACAGAGAAAGAGAGAGAGGTGTGTCAGGGAGAAATGGGTGTGCCAGGGCCTCTTGCCACTGCTAACAAGCTCCAGACCTAAGTGGTACTATGTTCATCTGGTCCTACTTGGGCACTGGAGAATTGAACCTGGGCCATTGGACTTTGAAAGCCTCTGAGCCCTGCTTTTTATTTTTTGATTGGATACAATTAGCACAAGAGAAGCCAAGGTGAGAGAGAGAACCACGTCAGCTCACCCTTTATTACTGGCACCTGTGTTCACATGTAACAAGGCAGGGGGTTCCTGCTTAGAAAATGATTATATTTAGTTAAGAAAAATAAGAGGCTGCCTTATGAAAATTTTCTTAGGTCTCAAGTTTAAATGTCCCCCTCACAGGAGGCCCTTGCAATCGCAGAAGTCATCAGAAAGGATTTTGACTTTGAAGAAATGGTTCTGTCTTTGCAGTGAGAACAGAACTCAGTCTTTGGGAAGAAGCGATTAAAACCCCCAAGTCTTTTATTGCTTTTGATGCTTAAAAAAAATGAAAATGAAAAAAACCTCCCTGCACGGAAATATTTTCTGCTAATTAACTGTCACAAATGTGATGCCATTAAGCTCAGAGTCTGTTTGGTTAACTTCAAAGTCATTAGCTCACACTGTGAAGCCCTCCCAAATTCATTTTGGAAAAGGAAACAAGTCGATAGATCTGTAATCAATGTTCCCAAAGCTTTCATTTCTCCTAGAACCTAGGCCTAATTTAAAGGGTAGTTGGTCATTTTCTTCGGGCAGTGGCTCCGGTCTTCGCTTGTTGGATGAGATTATGTTGATGCATAGTGTGTGTGCGCGTGTTTGAATTCACTTTTACAAGGCCAACTAGCAAAGGCGAGTGGGAAGGACTTTTGGAAGGTATTAATTAGAAAGATATTTATTTGTAAATAACAGTAAACTGACGGCGGATTTATTGTTTTCGTATAAAAGCATCTGTGGGAGAATATCCGAGACTGCTGTAATGTTCAATATATATATATATATATATATATATATATCAATAAAATTTTAAAAATAGTGCAGTCCTTCTTATATACCTGCATACCTGCAGGGGAGTGGCGAGACTTCCATGAAATCTTACATGAGAAACTGTAGCACAATGCCTGGCATTTTCAGCAATCAAATTGAGTTTCATTGCAGAGGCCACCATAGTACCGCTGCTTGACACAGTGGTTCTCGAGCAAAAAGTGTCAAGTAGGAATTAGGGCATTTTACCTTAAATCAGCTCCTTCAGTCTTAAAGTTCCCAACTCTACCGTATTTCCTTCTGTATACTACAGAAAATCCTTTTGAAATATGTCAGCTGCTCTATTCCTTCGCCAATAGAATCTATTATTTACCAAGTGAAATATATCAAAGGTAATTGTTTATTTTCCTCTGCGATCCCTTTATAATAAATTTCAGCACCATTAAAGGCTTACGTTCACATTATCGATTATTTCAATATGCGTGTCATTAATCTTCCCTGCCTCTCATGTATTTTGCATGTACATTTTAAGTGTCTTCTTTTGCATTTAGATAGAGAGGAATGACCAGAAGAAAGGAGACTTGTGGGGATTAGCTTCAGATAGCTCTTCAAGGGCTCCCGGAGCTGATTTACCAGTAAATTTTTACAATAAAATAGGCTTTCAGAAAGAGCGAGTACAGGGTAAACTACAAGGTGTCCTTAGTAAATAAAAATGATTAATCTCAGCAGAGTAAGTTCACTGTCACTGCTCAGATAGTCTCATCTAAGGCTGTTTCCTGATTCTATAGAAAGATTTTGAGAGAGAGAGAGAAGGTTGTAATTTTAATGGAACCTTTGTGTGCGTGTGAGACGGTTGTCGTAATTTTAATAGAACCTTTGAGTTATCTGATTTTTAAAAATTGGTTCATAAAAGGATATTGATTCTTTAAATTAAGGGCAGTTGAAATATTGTTAATTTGAAAACTGGTCCCCCTTGATGGGGCCTGGAAACCAGTGCCAAGAAAACTCATCTTAAATCTGTACTGAGATATATAGCTTTTTTTAAAAAAAGCGATCACAATGTTTAGTGATTGAACTTGGGTGAGTGATTCGGTTGTGGAAATGGTGAGGGAACCCGAGGTAAAAGTGAAAATTTACCCCACGGGGTTGCTTAGTTTTTCTTCCTGGGCATTGATACTTCTCTCCCAGGGCATTTCTCTGGGTAATGAGAAGACTCTAAAATCAAATAAAGCTTTTGAATACTGAAGATGTTTGCCAGAGTTCTGCTGAAGAATCTATAGACTTATAATGATTCTAGAAGGTGTCTCATATCCACTATATTAACTAGCTTTTTAGATGCTTATGAACATTGTAGCTTTTATTGATTCCAGGGAATTGGGCCCAACAGTAAGCAATAAAAGTCGATGGTAACTTTCTTCCCATATAGGGGGTACAGATCAATATTTTGAATTTACCGTAATTTGCTGGTAATGGATGGAAGAAACTGAAAGAATTGCGGGGCCTTATGGGGCACAGCTGTGCAGTTTAGCCTTGTTATCCAAGTGCACTGTGGGTCCTAGGCTCCCCCAGTAAGAAGAAACAGAGCTAAGCGGCAGGGTTGATGCGCTTATTTATCAGGAGACTTCAGAAGTCTGTTTTAAGGAAAAATAGAAAAGATGGAATTTGTTCACAGTGGCCTTAATTTCTATACAGATCCTGAAGGAACTCCCAGTTTGCATTTTCTGAAAGGCAATTACATTTAAATATCCCATACTGGTGTTTGATCTTCTTCTGGGAAAGACATCTCCCTACTGGTGGAATAGGTGGATGTGGGATTTTGCTGGCGCCTCGTTTGCTTGGAGTCTTGAAACTTTTTCGCAGAGCTGTGTCCAGGCTCAGGTCTCAGAGGGGGACAAGTGGAGGGGTCATGCACACTTGCTCTGTCCTTTAACCCCTATGGTCACGGCTCTCTGCTGGGCCCTCCTTGCATTGGTGAAGGTGAGAGGTACATTTAAGCAGGAAAGGCTGGCATCTAGGGTGCTAGAAGGTTTCAGGGCTGTGTCCAACGTGGTTGTGTACTCGGTGAGATAATTTCATTATTTAGGAGAAGGTAGGAGGAGTTCTTGGGTACACGTTCTAGAATTACCTTGGGTTGTAATATGGACATGTCATTAAGTTTATCATTTTACACACACACACACACACACACACACACACACACACACACACACTTCTGTATTTCTTTTTCTTTAGTTTCAAAAATGACATAGAAACTTTCTATTTTGTTTTAAGGGAAAAAATAAGCCCACAAACTACAGTGTGATAATAGGCTAGAAGCTCTTAACCATATGTACTTTATTTGGTATTTAGCAAACACTCCATAAAATGTAGACAAATGTGTATTAGCTAGTGCTCAGCAAAACCTTCCTGAGAAGCATGTAAACTTTGACTCAGGTGGAGACATCTGTTATAGTCAAACTTCTTTCATAGCTACACAGAAAGAACCTAACCAAAAACAGATGATGGAAGGAAAGGGTTTATTTTGGCTTGCAGGCTGGAGGGGAAGCTTCATGATGGTAGGGAAAACGATGGCATGAGCAGAGGGTGGACATCACCTCTGCCACAGCACTGCAAACAGCAGCAGGAAGGTGTGCCAAACACTGCCAAGGGGAAGCTGGTTTCTAACCCCATAACCCCACCCCAACAACGCACCTCCAACAAGGTTCTAATACTCAAACTGTCATCAGCTGGGGATCAATCATTCAGAGCACATTTCATTTTGGAGGAACACCTGGATCAAACCATGACAGCATCCCATTCATGATACCAGTTTAGGAAACAGATTGTATGCACATGCCTGAGTTCCAAGCTTGAAATTTTGATGACAAGGTTATAACATGTTAGGAAACATCAAGAAAAGTACCATAAATTATCTGGAGAGTGTGTTTATTTCATTTGCTCATTTACTTGAGGTTAGCTGATATTTGGCCTGTTATACCTTTTCTTCTTGAAAACAGTCTGTGTTAAGAGTAACAAATTTACAGGACTTTGTTGCAAATGAAAACAGAATCTATTAAAAATGAAGTGTGAAATTTGCTTAGAAGGAGTTGCCCAAGTCTGAGATATGTTTCTCTTTTCTGAGAACCACTGGAGATGCGTAACCCGCTCTGAGCACACCTTTGAAGGCCACGTGAGGGGTCAGGTACAATATGCCAAACCATCACACTTGGTGAGGAAGCATCATTAAATACCCTGGATCCAAGCAGGTATGGATCTAGGACAAGATAAACCATATAATAGCTCTGTAACCTCGTGTGAATTACTGAGCCCATCTGTGCCTCTGTTCCCTGGGAAACTGAAGAGCGAGTGTATGTCAAAGTGCAGTAAATGTGAGATTTCTGTCCTTAAGCTGATGACTTGGGTGAGCTTAGGAAAGACCCTGCACTCCCACCATTCACACAAACATTTTAAAGTGGAAAGGGGGTCATTTGTGTCCTTCAAGCCTGATCTGGGATGCTGGCTTTACTTTTCTCTTCCTTGGTAACTTCATGCCCTGCCCCTGCCCCTGAGGACCCTCTCTCTGGCTACCTTACAGGTTTGCCATTTTCTCATCCACTTTCAGATTTGGATCATTTGGAAAGACCCTCAGAGCTTTTGCTTGACCACGGCTCCTTTTCCTCACCTGGATGGCACCTGTCCTGAGCTCCACCATGATCCTTCTGGACTTCCCACAATCCAATCATTTCTTCTCAACCTCCGCAGGACCTTTATAGCAGTCCTCTCTTCTGCCTTCCCTCTTCCTTATCCCTGGTCCTGACCCTCCGCCCTGCTCCCAGGACACCCAAACAAGTCTGTTAAGACCTTTTCTTACTCCTTAGTAGTCTGTGAGCCATGTGATGCCCTAATGCCAGATGATACTATGTAACATGTCATTGGATGCATATTCTCCTATTTGAATGTTCTACATGCTTCCTGTTGCCAACAGGAAGAGATAAGACTTCAGAAACCTCTGGCTACATCCAGCCTTTACCCCTGATCCTCTGGGTTTCCTTTCTTCTTTCTGACTCATCTAGAGCTTCAACCCCACCTGTCCTCTCTGTGTGGCTCGTCTAGCCCCTTCTGAAAAGGTTTAACAGGCCAAATATCAGCTAACCCCAAGTAAATGAGCAAGAGAAATAAACACCCTCTCCAGATAATTTGTGGTACTTTTTTTTGATGTTTCCTAACATGTTATAACCTTGTCATCAAAATTTCAAGCTTGGAACTCAGGCATGCGCATGCAATCTGTTTCCTAAGTCAGTATCATGAATGGGGTGTTGTCATAGAGCACGGGTGGGGAGAGTATTGTGTAACTTAGGAATTTTTGAATCATAAAGAGCAAAACACAAGTTGAACTGGTTTAAATAATGGCAAACTCCTTTGGCTCATGTATCCCAGAAGTCTAGGTATATGCAATTCGTTCACAAAGATCATCCCAAACCTCTCTTTTCCCTGTCTGCCTCCTCCTCCTCCTTTAATGAGTGGCTTAATGCCTACCAGGAGCTTCCTGGGTGTTGGTGTTGCTTCTTGACTACAAACACTCTTGAACTTGACCCATGAACCTCTTTCCCGGTAGCCCTGAGCAAGCATCATTTTGTATTTGCCTTGTCCAGATCTGGTCACATGTCATCTTTGATCCAATGACTTTGGCCAAGAAAGTGAACTGTGCCATTTGCCTGTTCAGAGCTCAGAGAAGAGTCTTGGTGTCACAGGGTTTGTTACCATGCACCACAGGGAATGTCCTTGGGCCAGAGATAGCAGTGACCTTGCTCAAGGAAACCCCATTCGTTGCATGATTGAATACTTTGAAAAAGACCCCTATCCCAGGCCTTTTCATGCTGTATTTTATAGAGTGAAGTCCTTCATCCCCAGAGCCTGGCATGGCACTCACCAGCTCAGCCGTCACTAAAAAGTGTGAGATTGAATCAAGGAAACCCATTTCACTTGCTTTCACCCCAAATGTGCCCTGGCCTGTACCTAGACAGAAGATTTTTCTTTTTTTCTTTTTCTTTTTGCTTCTCTGAGACTGAAATCATAGAACTGCAAGTGAATTGCTTCAGTTTTGTTTTGCTTTTTTTAAAGATTTTATTTATTTAATTAAGAGAGAATGTGTGAAAGAAAGAGGCAGAGAGAGACATTGGCACATCAGGGCCTCCAGCCACTACATACAAACTCCAGACACATGTGTCACCTTGTGCATCTGGCTCTATGTGGGTCCTGGGGAATTGAACTCAGATCCTTCTGCTTTGCAAGCAAGCGCTTTAACTTCTAAGCCATCTCTCCAGCTCTATTTTGCTTTTTTTTTAAGATGTGACTTTTTCCACCTGTACTAGGGGAAAAGTTAACATCTGTCTGTCATCGTTGTCGTCCTTATGATTGGGGTCAACTCTCCTTGCTTGTATAGTCAGGTGTCCATCTCCACCTCTTACGTCACCATCATGTCCCCCTGCTTTGGTTTTGGCTGTGGTTACTTGGTGCATTTCCCTGGAGGTCCCTGTGTGGAATGTTTGGTCCTCATTGTGTCTGTATGGAGGAGGGGCTGGTACCTTCAGCATAATGGGACGTTATTAGGTGATTGGGGATGTCACCTTATAAAGAAATTAATGTAGTGCTTATGGGACCCCTGATCCTATGAGTCTGTTATTATGAAAAGCACAATCCAAACCCCCTAATCCTTAGGCTTTCTATCTTGCCATATTCCTCTTCTCTCCATGATACAATCATTGTGTTGGCATCCACGAAGAGGCCCTCACCAGAGAAAGAGTTACAGCTGTGTGTCATGGGTATCTAGCCTCCTAAACTGTGAGCTACATAAACCACTTTTGTTTAAGAAAACTCAGCCTCAGTTATTTCACAAAAGCAATGGAAAATAGTCTTAATATGTCATTCTTGTATTTTCACAATGATGTGGAAGAAAAATTGGACTGAATAACACAGGTTCAAGTTTGAATGCCCTGAACTCATTGCTTTGTGCCTCTAGTTAGTTGCTAACCACCTCTGGACTTTCCGTGGGAATGTTTGAGCCTTCTACTCAGACAGCCCATTGATTTTGTTATGAAGTTCATTAATTCATTATATGATAAGCTTTTACTAGACCAAAATAAGCACCCATGTTGTGGCTCACTGGCTGTGTCACTAGAAAGAGCTCATGAGACCAATGTCAAAGTCTTGTTTAAGTTCATGTCAGAAAAACCAATTTGAAAAGATGGGAAGAGAGTTACTTGTTTTCTGATTTTCAAAGAAAGAGGCATGTGTAATTTTTATATTTGAAAATATATATTAAATGAAAATTTATATTAAAAGCTAAGAGGCATATTTGGTTATTTTGTTTACTATTTGTTTAGTACATATATTAATGTATAGTATGATTATGGATAGAAACATGGAAAGTAATCAGGCTTGCAGAAAGAGAGTGTTTCTCTGGGGTCCTACTCGTCTTGCCCTTCCCCTAGAATTTCCTATTGTAATCACAGTGGAATAACTTGAATGTTCAGGCATTCTTATAAAGCTCCCCCAGCTGGTTTCCCCCACCTTACCTCCTGTGTGCAGGAAAGTGTTTCATGGACAGTTTTCCTAGAATTTAGAGGGCTGTTGGAAAGCCAGCTTTTTCTTCTTCTCGGACTAGAAGCAAAGCAAGCTGTATGTAAGATCTGGTTCCATGGTACAAACTTTCTGTTCTCAGATTTTTGCCTTCACACATGGAGGCCGGGAGAATGGCCCAAGCATTTCATTGGCAGACCTAGCCTCAGATGAGCCCACCCCCCAGCATGAGTCACACATGATTAGTCCTGCTCTAGAGTGAGTCCAGGAGTGAGTATTCCTCTCCCAGCTGCTCTTTCCACTTGCAGAGGAAACGAACCTGAGGTAGTTTGAATGTGTGTCCCCATAGACTCAGGTGTTTTATTAAAGCTTGTAGCTTTGACCTCCAGACTGGAAGAGGTGTCACTGGGAGGTGGATCCTGGGGTCCAGCCCTAAGGTGTGTTTGGGGGCAGATTTGATTTCCAGCCCAAAGGTGTAAGGGAGGTTGTGAGCCTGGCTGTGCTTGCTTGGTGTGCTGTTTGGTGGTATCTTTCTGCTTGGATTTATGAATGGGAGCCAGCTTCTTCTGCCAATCAATGGAACTTCCCCTGATCTGTAAGCTTGAAATAAACCCCTTCCTCCCATCAACTGTGTCTGGTTTGGATGTTCATCCTAGCTGTGTGGAGCTGACTGCAACAGATCTCTTAGCTTAAACTTCACTATTGTGATGATAGCCTAAGAAATTAATATTCCCAGAGAAAAAAGAATTTCCAAAGGCAAAAGGTTTATGCAAACTCATAGTCCTAAAAGGGACTTAAAATGACTAATGTCTAATAACGAACTTATGCGAACAGCTCTCTCTGGGTCTCTTGGGGTGGTGCTCCTGCTCTGGCATCTTTAAAAGCTCCCAGGGGGACACTAATGTGTAGTCAGGTTTGAGACTCCTGCTTCAGCTGAATTAGCCAGTGTTCAGAACCTTGGTTAGCACAGTTATCTCTTACCTTATTTTCTCTCCCTGGCTAGCAGTTACACATTTCAGGTTACATCCATCGCTCTGTTCTGTGTGTGGCTGTGTGTTTTCCCAACTAGCTTTTCTGTGTGTTTTATTCTGTATTGTTTCTCATCTTGTATGTTCCTATCCACGCCTGTATGCTGCTACACTACACTGCACTTTGTGCCTTCCTGAACTCTCTCCCTAAATCATTATGTTGTCAGCGCTGATACATGTCATGACCCTCAGTGACAAGATGGAACCAGTTACTAATGGGAAACACAAGGACCTTAAACTGACTGCTTTCTGGAAAGTGGTGAGGACATAGTATGTGCCTAGACTTTGTAGTTCTGCTAGTTTTCAGGGTGTTTTTTTCCCCCTCAAGTTAGGGTCTTCCTATAGTCCAGGCTGACCTGGATCTCACTGTGTAGTCTCAGGCTAGCCTCAAACTCATGGTGATCCTCATAACTCTGCCTCCTGAGTGTTAGGATTAAAGACATGTGTGGGAAACTTTATTTTTGAGACAGGTTCTCTCAATAAACATGGAGAGGAGCTGACTGATGCACTCACTATTGGTTAGCCAGCAAGTGCCAGGGACACTTCTATCCCCACCTTCCCAACACTGGCATTACAGGCATAGGCCACCATGCCCAGCTTTTACATGGACTCCACACCGAGGTCTCATGCTGTGTGGCCAAACATCTCCCAGCTCTCAACACCACTGTCACTTTCTGATCCAGAACCCAAGCCAAGAGCCTCCACTGCATGATTTGTGATGGTTTCCATTTTCCCACATTTTCCTCAATCTTGATGATTTTAAAGGTACCGATCGGGTAAATGTCCCTCCATTTGGGTCTGCCTGTTTTTAAAAAAAATTATTTATTTTTTTTATGACTGCCGTGCAGTTAGGGATTGGTGGGGGAAGGGAGAGAGAACTGCAGTATGAAGTGGCCTCATCATCCCTCAGAGGGTGCTTGATGTCTGCACAGCTTTCTACTGGTGATGCTGAGTGATGGAGGTCAAGGTCATGTCTGTGTGCCGCCCCATCTACTGGCCCCGCTGGCATTCCCTTTCTGTACTCGAGTTTTTTTGGAGAGAGCCGCCAACTCCCTCTTCTCCACTTGAAGGAGGAATCGTGATCTGTTTCTGAGGGGTTTCTGTCAAACTCTTCTAGCATGATGTTACCAATTCATAAAAATAATAGTTCAGAGGGTTTGCAACCTATGTGGCATGCGTAGTTGAATAGTTTTATTTTTATATGCAGCTATCCAGTACTTATGTATTATAAGTAATTTTATTCACAACTGTAGAAATGTCTTGAGTATAAAGAGCATTGCAGCTTACTGTCTTCATAAATAAAGTAAGGTATTTGGTTTCCCCTTGAGGCCAGGAACATCTGGATAAAGGCGAATACTCATTGATTCCGTTATTCTGGTCTTTTACACTCAATGCATCCTATTCCTGGATTTGAGAAACCTTATGAGGCCTCTTTTTTTTAAAGATGGGGTCTTGCTAGAAAGCAAGCTGGATGAAAGAGATTGTCTTGCCTCAGCTTCTTGAGTGTGCACACTGAATGGCCAACCTCAATCTCTTGCAGAGATTCTTAAGAGATGTCAGTTCTCAGACACGATTAATTGTACACCAAGTTAATTTTAAACATAAATATATTTTTCTTTTTTATTGTCCATAATGAGTTACATTGTTTAGTGGGCCAACAATGAGTTGTTATCCCCAATTCCTCATTGCCCCCCTTCCCCATCCCCAGTCATCATAAATATTTTTAACACTCTTAGAAAGTATGAGTGTAATAGTAACCAAGTAATGATAAACAACATTCTAAAATATTAAAGCCACTGAGCAAGAGAGTTTATTGGTTCACACCAATGTTCTCAGAACTGTGAAGGCCAAGGTACAAGGATTGCAATATTTCAGGCCAGCCTGGCCCCTGTCTCAAAAACTAAAGCCATAAAAATTATTGAGTAATGAAAATAATTGTTTAAAATTCTTAAATATGTACTAAAGAGTTTATCTGGTCTGGTGGTAATAAATCAACATATTGTTTCATTTAGATGGATACTTCTTGCCCATTTATTTCCTTTTTATTCTACTTTTCTTCCAATTCTGACTCAACACTAAGCTTTTACCACAGGTCCCACATATACGAAAGGCTGGCTTTGCTTTACGACTTGGACCAATACCACACATCTTATCTAATTATCTAAGTATGTGCTGGTGACCTTCTCCTGACATTAAGAAAATAAAATGAAGACACATACACAGACTACCGCGCCGGCTCAGGCAGTCAAACTCCCTGATGCTGTTCCCTTACGTCTGACCTGTAGAGATTTATCAGCATGTGGCCTCCATACGTTAGGGCAGCGGCTGCTCCCTGCCTGGCCTGCGATTGCTTTACCCTCCTGGTGTTCTGCAGCCTTTTGCAGCTACTGTTCACAAGGTCTTGGCCACGGCACACTCATTTCTCTCACTTTATTACCATCCCATCTGATTCCAATTTGCTACCAAATTGAGTTTCCCATCCTGAGCCTGACATTCAAGCAGTCAGGAGGATTAGCTCCTTGAGCTAGGTTAGCGTGGTGGCTTCAGGTCAGTTGACAGTGGCCTATTAAATGCCCTCTGAGCCTTATCTTGGATGCTCATCATAACCTTTCTTCTTGCTTAGAGCTCATAATCCTAGACCTATTGAAAAGACTTCTGTTTAAAAATAGTGTTTTTTTAAAAAAATCTCTTACCTTGCTATTTCATTATCTTTTTTCTCAGATTAAAGTGGTCACTTGGAAGAAGATGATTGATTGAGCTATTGGACTTTTAATTTGGCCCGTTCCCTCTTCGGGCCTACAAATGATCTATTTGCGTATATCATTGAAATAACTTTTGGCTTGTTACTTGCTTGTTCTTAATTATGGCTTCTCAGGTATCTACATTGCTGCGTCCTGACTGGATTCTAAGCTTTTTCCTAAGCAGTTGGTTTCAGTTATTTGTTAAAAGAAGCAATCGGATACACTTTTATTTCCAGGGAGTTTCTGAATGCAAAACTAATCTCTAATATTTGCCATATTCAAAGATATATAGAGAAAAGCTCTCATCGGTTTTCAGTGCTTATGTCAGCCCCAAAGGACTACTGTCTTAATTAGAGACTCTTTTTGTCATTAGTAAATTGAGGAGTATTTGTTTCTGAATCAGCTTTAGCAGACACTATAATTTTGGAAGGGATAATCAAGAATTCAAAAAAAAAGAGGGGCTGGAGAGATAGCTCAGCAGTTAAAGTGCTTGCCTGTAAAGCCTAAGTGACCCTGTTTCGATTCCTCAGCACCCACATAAAGCCAGATGCACAAAGTGGTGCATGCATCTGGAGTTTGTTTACAGTGGCTGGAGGTCCTGGCATGCCCATTTTCTCTCTCTCTCTCTCTCTCTCTCTCTCTCTCTCCCCCCTTTCTCCCCCTCCCTCCTTCCCTCTCCCTCTCTCCCTATCCTCACCTTCTCTCTCTCTCTCTGCTTGCAAATAAATGAAAAAAAAATTACAAAACCAAACAACCAAAAATCAAGCATTTACCAACGAACCCCTGAGAAGAAAATGTTAACCATTGGGAAAAAAAGGAGGCTTCTCTTCATTCCCGAAGGATTGTTTCTCCTGCTGCTAACCAGTCTTATGATTGTCACCACATGGGACCTATTTGCCCATTGATGGGGAGGGCGTCCTATGTACAAAGCCCATGTCAGTATCGGATTCTCTCAAGGCCAGTTTCTGGAAGTTATGCTGGAGCCAAGGACGCTGTGTAGAGGGGTATCTGAGGCTGCTGCCTATGACAGACATTCTGAATCCAATAAAAATGGAAGACAGGGAGAGTGAGTATGAAGCCAAGGGGAGACCACCTTTCAAAAGATAAGCCTGGAGTTCCTAGAGGGTAAATAAGTACCTAAGTAAATAAATGAATGAGAATTTTGAGAATGAGTAAAGAAAAAGTTAGTGGAATCTTCTAGATTTATAGTGTGCTTCATTCTGCATTGAAGTTGGCGGCCAACTAGCTGTTCATGTTCTTTAATTATGGAGGAATATTTCCTGAGACCAGGTTTTCTGGGGGGGGGTCTCTAGTGGTGGGAGTATTTGAGCATTTCTGAGTCTGTTTTTGCTTCATTGTGTGGATTGTTTGCTTGGTTGGTTGGTTGAGTTTTGTGATTT
This sequence comes from Zapus hudsonius, assembly GCA_004024765.1. Taxonomy (NCBI): domain Eukaryota; kingdom Metazoa; phylum Chordata; class Mammalia; order Rodentia; family Dipodidae; genus Zapus; species Zapus hudsonius. The sequence continues at coordinate 5,380 of PVHP010007703.1, read as the reverse complement.
TTTTTTCCCACTGCCCCATTGTGATTCTTAGCTAATGATGTTAATTTGAGATAAGTGTGAGAACATCATTTTAAAACGATAAACATTCTGGTAATTTGGGGTCCTATGGCTACCTTTCAGAGAGGTTCGTTAACCCACCTTTCAATATCCTAAGTAATACATCACATTCGTTTTGAGAGATAATTCCAGAAAAAGCCCTTGGCGTGATTTTTTAAAAAATAATAAAGTATAATATTTGTTTGAATTTGTTCCTTAGGAGAGTAAGATAGTCTGATTTAATTGCCCATTTTCATTTCACCTTTCATTTAATTATAAACCTGCACAATTCCTCCTTCTATTTTCTGTTTATGGCAGCCCCTAGGCTCCTCAGGCATGCCTTATGCTCAGTGCTGGGCCATGGGCTTGGTGCTTGTTGCACTTGTGGAAAGATGGATGGGTTTTGTGCTCTACACTCATGTCTGAAGTGACACATGTCACCCTCTTTATCTTATGAATGGAGAGAATATGGGGAGGGATATGCCATGACGTGTGGCATTTCGATTTTCAGAGTCAAGAGCCCTAAAGCAAGTCTAATGAAGAATGCACATTATGGGGCCCCTTGGGGACCTGCTGGTCTGAGTTGGTGTGGCATCTCCCATGTGTCTCTCTTTTCTCTCTTGCAGAAGGAGCTGAGCCTCCCCCGAAGAGGAAGTCTGTAAGTAGTACTGTCTTGTTTTCTTGTCCCAGCCATAATGTAGCAATTATTGTGTGTGTTGAGCCTCTGGGGTCATTTGTAGATAAATGATGACCTACTGCATGAAGAAAAATGTCTTAAATGACTTTTTAGAAAGTCAGCTATTAATGATTCTGCATTAATTTCCATGATTTGTTGCTGCATATTTATTCATGGGTATCTTAATTTTAAAAAATTGTCTTAGATAACCACACAAAACCAGGATTTGGTGTGCAGATAGTCCGCACTGAGCATCGATGTGAGTGCTTGCCTGAAGGTTCTGGAAACCCATGGTCGTTCTTTATACTGTGGATTTTATGCAGGGTCAGCGATATATTTGGTATGTGAGGCACCTGGATGCTCTGTTATTAAATATGATCTCACCATACTGACTCGTGGAACTCTCTTATGTTGAAATAACCGAGTTACAGGGCTGGGCTGGATTCTTTGCTGTATGTTTCTAAGGTTAATACCTCATTTGCATAACTCATTGTTTTATTACTTAGCAATTTTCAGAGCAAAATTAATTGCTGTTAATATTTCAGTACCTTGAAGGGAGATTTGTTATCAATGAATACTATGTAAGGTCTTGAAACAGCGGTCAGGTGGATCCAGCCCCCTCGGCCGAGTTCTTATCCTAAGCACGCCAAAGAACTGACGACACAGATAGATGATTATTCGTGCTTTATTCAAGTTTATCCAAGTGGGGGAAAAGGTGAGGGAGAGAAGTGGAGAAAGGAGAGGCAGCCCATTACCTCATGGTCTGATAAACCCATAAAAAGTCATCAAAAAGGGGGGGGGGGAACAAGATAAAAACTAACGAAAAACAAAACAAACCATACCAAAAAACTTCAAAGGAAAATCAAACAATAAGACCCATGATCCCATTATAAAGTAATCTTCCACCACACCTGGCCTAAAATTTTATTTCTTTTCTCTCCTTCTTAAAATAAGTATAGGTTTCTAGGTAAACAAGAAACATTTGTCTTGGAAAATTTGCCCAAATTGTCATAAGCACCTAGCTCCCACCTCCCTGATAGAGGTTAGGGACCTGACAGTTTGCAGTGGGAATTGCCTTTAGGATTAAGTACTTCCCTATCATGAACTTGACTGAACTTGGGAGAGTTCAACTTTCAATATTTCTCATCATAATGAGAAACTAGAAACAAAAAAATGAGATCTCTGTATAAAAATATTTTCTTTATACATTTATTTTTTCCTTCTATATATCATTTGAAAACCTTAGAAATTTGATTAGATTCTTTATCCTTTATAGTATAATCTGATTAGATTTATTAGTATATTTCTAATAACAATTGCAAGCACATTCTAATTAGAAAATTCATTACGTCTGTTTCAGAGCCATTTTTTTTTCCTTAAGCAATTCTGCTAAAGTAGATGTTAGTCACCAAGTGGTGTGAAAATATATGATACAGAAAGAAAAATATTTTAGTTCCTCGACTGGAGAAAATTTCATCTTTAATGAAAAAGGGAAAATAAAATGAGTTTATTTGGTCCCCATGCTTTGAATTATATGAGTCGTTCACAATCCCCTCTCTAATAAAAATCGACTGATTGATCAGGTGGTAAAAAAGCATCGTGTATATATCAACATAAAGCTCCCTAGTTCAGCAAATTTTGTGCAAATTAACACTTCCAACCGAAGCAGTCCCAAAATAAGCATGCTATTTTGTATTTTCTATTTAATAATATACCCCCCCCAAAGAATTAATGATGCCTGATATGGTTGTTGGGGACCCTTTTGCCATTCTCAGCATTTCCAGTGAGCACCACAGAGTGCCAGTAATTATTCTCCCCATGCAAGATTCTTTTATGACATTGAGGAAAGAAATACACTGTAAAAAAATGCTGGAGTGATTTTAATACAAATATTTATTAAGGTGTCGGTGTAACAAGGTCCTGGTCCTTGAGACTTGAACCTGTGAGCACACCTTCACCTTCACTGCATAAATGCCTCCCAGTAAAAGCTTTCAACCCTCCAATGCTTTCTTGCAGACAGATTGGCTAGTTGATCCTCTCTTCTGTACCCCCCTCCTCCCACTCCACTCTGTCACCAGTGAGAAGCACACAGTGTGATGTCACCCTCACTGTTCTTGGTCCCAAAGCCACAAAGAATGTGATGAAGGGGCTGCGATCTTAGAAGACATCTTCCTTTGGTCTGTTTTCTGCTTGTAATTGGTGTGTCTTGAAGGTTAATGTTTTCAAATAGCATTTTCATCCTGAAAAAAGGATGAAAATTTTGTTGGAAAACATTCAGTATTGTTTTAAATAAGTTCCAAGATAACTTTTACATATGCAAGCATATAAACATATTTAAAATAAAACTTTCATAAATAAAATAACATAGAAAATGTTTTTATGAGAAGAGCATGAAAAATCCAATTATATTTTGTTTAAAAGTTATAACTTAAATCTCCTCTAATATACAACTTAGATTCATTTTTGACCGGAAGTAGCTTGAAGGCTCTAGTCCCCTATATACTTTGAAAGGCAGCCAAGGCAGTGATTGGGGGCTTTATTTTATAGTGTGAAGGGCAGTATACAAGCAAAGTCAAAGAACTGCCTTTCAGACAAGATGTTAGTAGATAAGAACGTCTTATCAGTTTCCTCTGAATCTTTTCAGCCATTTAATCTTCTTCAAAACCTTATCTCTGCTCCAGCTTCCTGTGGGTTAGATTTTATTTCTGTTTCTCCATTTAAATAGTAGCCACTTGCTAAAGCTTTTGATTCCTCATTCTCCTATCAGTTTTCCCTGTCATTGTCCTTGGAACTAAAGTTGTCACACTGTCCTCCGCCTCTGCCTGTCAATATCATGGTGTAGAGGCATAAAGCAGTGCTTTACAGCAGGTTGTGATTAAGCCACAGTATATGCTTAAATTAGTATGATTAGAAAATGGAGTGATGAGAAAATTCTAAAGAAAGGTCACATTTATTTTATAAAATGTAAAGACACACAAGAGAATATTATTTTTTTCAAAATATATTTACAGTCAAAATAGAAAGCCTGCATGGGAAGCGAGTTTGTGAGAAAAGTTAGCAGTGTAAAAAAAAATGACAGAAGTGGGTTTTAAGTGGCTCCAAGTAAACTTCATGTATGACTAATGTGGTGGTAAGTAAATATATTTTTTTCTATATTTTTATATTCTTGAAATAGTTTACTTAAAACACAATGCTTATGTGAAGGTACAATTTAAACTTTTAACCAGATGTTTGCGTAGTTGAAGATAATGTAAAGATAGATTATATTAAAAGATTATATTATGAGTGTGCAAAATAACTGTATTTTGTTTCTTGAGGGTTTTTACTCTATTGATGAAGGTTGCCCCAAATGAGTGTAATTTTGTCATAATTTATGGAGTTACAGTGGCAGATACCTCTTTGTTCAAACAGCGGAAGTTATGATCAATTTCAGAACTCTTGGAATTCCTTTCCATATTCTGCCTGAGAGGAAGCAAAGAGGAAAATGTGATCGTTGCATTTATGATGATGAATGATAACATTTAGCTTCAGAAACTATGCTGTTGCATTGGAACTGCAGTCCTTCTAAGAAACATGACTGTCAGCCTGTTCTTAATGTCCAGCAAGGTGCCCAGTACAGTTAATGACCTTGTGCAGCTCTTTATGGAGCAGACACAAGGCTGTCCCCTGCTGGTCAGGGAGCCTCCAGTGGAGTGCCTTTGCCTGCCAGTGATTTGAGAGAGAGAGAGAGAGAGAGAGAGAGAGAGAGAGAGAGAGAGAGAGAGAGAGAGAGAGAGAATGTAAGAATGGGCACACCAGGGCCTCCAGCCACTGCAAACGAATTCTAGACACATGTGCCACCTTGTGCATCTGACTTTACATGGACACTGGGGAATTGAACTCGGGTCCTTCTGCTTCGCAGGCAAATGCATTAACTGCTAAACCATCTCTCTAGCCTCTTGGTGGTTTAAATTCCACTCAGGACAATACTGTCTTGGCATGAATTTGATTTTTCTAATAACTATTATGAACAATCTGTATTTATAGAAGTGTGTTAGCACTGTTAGTCTCATACTGAGGCTTGGCCTGTATTTAGGATGTTAAGTGGCGAAATGACATCTCTAAGTGGAAAGCTCTTCAGGAAGAGATGAAGCAGATGCAGGAAAAAGCAAAAAAGCAAAGATGTGAGTTGGTGCCTCATTAGGAACCTAACCCAAGTATCCCTGGCAGCTCCCACCTCCTTTAAACAGACCTCTTTGCATTTTGTTAATTGCTCCAATAAGCAGCTCTCCGGGATAGAGGCTTATTTTTTCTGGAATTCCCTGGAGTGCCTCTATAGTGTTTGTGCCCTGGAGAGAAGAGGAGCAAATTGGCTGTGGCCAGCTCTCCTCTTGCCTCTCGCTTTTTAATGGGCTTTCAGGTTTCTCCACACAGAGAAGGAAATTGTATTATCTATTCTTAGAAGTAGGTTCCTTTCCTCTGCCTTGTTAATTAGGAACATTAGCCCATTGTTTCCTGGAGCCCCGTAGGTCTGGGATCTATATTACAGTCATCATTTCATATTCGTAGGGGCAGATCAGGATTCTGGGGCGTTTCTTGGCTTTGTGTTCTTGGGCAACACATGCTTTATAAAGACGCCATTTAAGAGGTTCACAGCAGCAAGAACCCAAAAGCAGAAGCAGCTTGTCA
>PVHP010007702.1:0-55620 GCA_004024765.1 Zapus hudsonius | reverse complement strand
TATGTGCTGTCCAGCTACCAGCTGTCTTGCTGGGGAAGCAGCAGAGGGCCTGGGGAAAGCTTGGGACCTCCCTGCCTAAGCCAGCTATTTTTACTCCCTCTGAGGTCAGTGTCTATGACGAAGTCTAATTTTGGAACAAGGAGTGGCAGTAGTGGGATGTTCCTCATTCCCCTAGGAGGCCTGGTTTTTTTTTTTTTTTAGATTTTCCTTCAAGGTTGAAATGGTCTGCCACTTAGCAGGCATTTTAGGGACTACTGAGTGGACTCCTCTGAGAGTGACATTGAGGCCCCAGAGTGATGTCTCGCCCATACTCTCTATCTCTGATGACACACTGGGCTTCAATGTGGAATTCAAACTATCCATTAGTTAATGGATTGATTTATGACCAAATTAAACTTCTCAAATAAAACTTACTAATGGATTTATTGAATCCAAGTGGTATTCTTCCTCCATTCTTGGAATCAAATTAATTTATAATCCAACCTAATTGCAAACACAACATGTTATATATTTTAATATATAGAAATCTGTCCATAATGGCACATACCTTTAATCTAAGCACTTGGGAGGGAGGCAGAGGTAGGAGAATCACCATGAGTTTGAGGCCAGTCTGGGCTACAGAGTGAGTTCCAGGTCAGCATGGGCTAGAGTGAGACCCTGCTTTCAAAAACAAAAAATAACAATAATAAATAAGGCTATGGAGAAAAAGCTTCAAAGAACTGAAACAACCAATGATATCACTCTTCAGACACTGAAACAGACCTCGCCTGTGAGATTTTATATGTATAAATACTGTCCTCCTAACCTCTGCCACCAGCAGCCTGCTCCCCACAGGACTGGAGTTAGAGACATGTGTGGTCATGTCCTGTTCTAGAGATGCAGACACGGTGGTCTCAGGCTCTCTCAGATCCTCATGCTTTCACAGGAAGCACACCTAACCCCTGAGCCATCTCTGCAGCCCTCATCTGAGTTTCTTAAGCCATGGCCTCCTAACTGTCTTTGTAAAGATGGAGATGGTGATTGACTTTCTGGCGGGAAATCAGATGAAACTGAGGCAAGCAAGTGATGAGGATGAGGGAGGAGATGAGGGAGGAGATGAGGGAGGGTTCTCCCACGGTGAAGGCGTCAAAGGAAGTTGCCAGGGCTCTTCAGAGGTCCCTTAAGGGACAATAGAATCTTTTGGAGCAGGTTCTGCCTGAACCAAGATTTAGGATGTGCAGGTGTCAACTTCGTGTGATATCTGACCTTCACAAGCATCACTGAGTACAAGGCACCATTCCAAGGGCTAGACATGCATTAACATTTTATCTTCAATATCATTGTTGATATCCACAGCATCATCTCATTGTTATGTCTACAGAGTGTGAAGTGTGGACAGACACACATCTACGAAGCAATTGGGTCAATACTTATGGACCAAGTGACCACAGGCTCTGGGACCCACATTTGAGACACTATGCTATGCTTACTCATCTACAGTTGAACTTATTGAAGCCGCAAGGACTTCTAGTAATTTCTTAGAAATAAGTAGACAGAGCTTTGAAAACCTGGTGGTGGAAGATAGCCACAAGTGAGTCCGTGAATTCTTCCACACTTGAAAGATGTTCACTTCAAAGCAGATGGTTGCAGGTGCACGGGGTTGGCCCCTTAGTGAGAGTTAGTAACATGGCTTTTGTAGCATTGGTCACGGCCAAGTTTGAAATGAGAATGGTGATGAGGATTACTAAGGATGAGTGGAATTAGTCCAGAGTGGTCTCCAGTCCATTTTTTTTCTTTTTTTATAGAGGGCTGGGTGTCTTTATTTTATAGATAAGGCTTTGGAGAAGTTGTTATACTTTATTTTTTATTTTAAATATTTTTTATTTATTCATTTTCAAGCAGAGAAAGAGAGAGAGAGAGAGAGAGAGAGAGAGAGAGAGAGAGAGAGAGAGAGAGAGAGAGAGAGCACACCAGGGCCACCACCTAGTGGGCCTGGCCCATGTGGGTACTGGGGAATTGAACCCAGGGCCTTAGGCACTGGAGGCAAGTGCCCTAACATCTGAGCCATCTCTATAGCCCTCCAGTCCATTTTGAAAAATCAGTAATAAGTGGTTTATTGGTAATCCTCCCTCCATATGTGTGTGTGCGTGTGTGTATCTGTATGTGTGTATTATGTATATATATAGATATATATATATATCTGTGTGTATGTGTGTGTATCTGTGTGTGTCTGCGTGTGTGTGTGCACGTGTATGTATATGTATGTGTATGTGTGTGTGTCTGAATGTGTGCATGTGTGCATGTGTGTCTGTCTGTGTGTGTGTGTGTGTTCACTTGTACATGGAGATCAGAGGTGATGTCCAGGGTATTCAGTTGCTCTCCACTCATTCTTTGGGACAGGGGTCTCTAACTGCACTAGAGCTCCTCCAGGTAGTTCAGGGGTTCTGGGTCACTTGTGGTTTCTGTTAAAGCTTTTCCTTTCTGATTGCTCCTTCCCTTTGTCTTCCTCCTCTTTTAAAATGTTTTTATTTATTTGCAAGCAGAGAGAAGAGAGGGAGAGAATGGGTTTGCCAGGGCCTCTAGCCACTGTAAACAAACTCCAGACTTGTGCACCACTTTGTACAATTGGCTTTACATGGGTGCTGAGAAATGGAACCCAGGTTGGTAGGCTTTGCAGGCAAGAGCCTTAACTGCTGAGCCATCTCTCCAGCCCCTCTTCTTGGTGTTAACGTTAAATATGTAAAGGCCATTCTTAGGCCTTTGACATACTAGAATTTGACTTGTAGGCTGTGTTTCCTTGGTCTGGCTGATGCTTAAACCCTGGTTCTTAGGCTAAAGTGCTCTTTACCTAGTCTTTCCCTTCTGAACTACGTGAACTCCACTTTCCTGTAGGACTGCACTGAAGGGAAGGCAGTCCCTGTCAGATAAATCATAGGCCACTTAAGATTTTAGCCAGAATCCCTCATTTTTGATATGTCCAAGGCCTCATCCACAAAGGGGTTCTGGTTTGATGTTGCCCCAATGGGCTTTGTCTTACGTGGTTTGTTGTTTTTTGACCAGTGCTGTGGTTGAATGAAAATGTGCCCATAGCCTTAGTCCTATGTGTGTGGACACGGGATCCCAGGGCTGGTGCTGTTGGGGATAGTTGTGGAACCTTTAAGAGGAAGAGCCTTGTGGGAGGAAGTTGATTCTATTAAGAATAAGGTTGATTGGGGGTAGAGAGATGGCTCAGGGGGTAGAGTGCTCTCTGTGCCAGCATGAGGATCTGAGCTGGATCTCAGGTACCCACGTATAAGCAGGTGAGGCTGCATATGCCTGATCCCCAGTTCTGCTGTAGGGAGGCGGGGACAAGAGGACTGCTGGAGCCAGTTGAACCAAAGACAGCAGAAGCTTCAGGTTCAATGAGAGATACAGTTATAAGAAAGTAGGAACAGCTGACGCCCTCATCTGGTATTTACACATGTGTGCATGGGACACACTCACACATACATACATACACACATACAAATGTTCACACACACACACACACACACACACACACACACAAAGACTGCCCTTGTTTGAACATTATTAAGATTTCAAGATGGACATCTAACAAACCTGGGGCTCTTCCAAGCATGAGCCATGGGTCCCTGTGCAGTTGGACACGTGGTACGCCCACAGTCAGGCCTGATTAGAAGTGATGCCTGGGCAATGCATGAAACTGGATGTAGCCAGGCAATCAGGAACGTGCAGTCACCCTAAACCATCCGAACTCAGTGGGCACCAGTTTTGCTCCCCAGGAGATTGTTCTTGATATGTCGAGTCAGTTTTGGTTTTCAACACTTGCAGTCTTGCTGACTGACTGCCAGTGGGGAGAGGCCTGGTACCTCCAAATCCTCCAAACGCAGAACAGTAACCTGGTTCCCAGTGCCTCTGGCGCCGGGGCTGGGAAAGCAGGGTCTTAAGACTGATCAGTTCTGCTGAAAGGGAACGCCTGATGAACCATTGGGTCTGGGGCTGATGTTACTACTCTCTGTGTCTGGCCTCTGGCTTGCTCTGTCGTGTAATAATTGGGTGATGCTAACAGCATCTTTCTATTGTTGTATGAGTCACATGATCTGGTATGTGCCAGGCACTGGGAGGGGACACAGGATTCCAAAAATGGGAGTTAATCTAGTGATTTCTTTTCACACACACTAATGCGAGATGGGTCAGAAAACAGAGTAAGTAATTTAAATATAATTTATTAGGGCTTTTGACAATTTAATACATGTATAAAATATATTTGATCATATTCACCCCCCAGTAAGCTTCTCTTGTCCTGGCTCTCTCTTGTTTCCCAGCTAGTCCTTTTTTGGCTTTCATAATGTGGTGGTGGTTGTTGTTGGTGTGTGTGTGTGTGTGTGTGTGTGTGTGTGTGTGTGTGTGTGTCCCACAGAGTTTAATTAGGGTTGTTTGCAGAAGTGTGAAGAGGTAGCTATTTACCAGATCATTGGCAATTTAGCAGTGACTACACCATTGAAAACATGTTTCCCCTCCTTCAGCAACTATTGATTGACAACAGATCCTCAGGGATTGGAGGGGCCTCGTGAGAACCACCCCCAGCCATGATGGAGTGTTGATGGACCAGTCTTATACAGGTCTTGTGCAGGTCATCACAACTGTTGTGAATTCATGAATGCAACAGCCGTGTCCTTTTCAAAAGACAGGATTCCACAGCACTCCTCCCCATCCTCCACCTCTTACTGTCTTCCTTTTTCCTCTTCTGGGATGTTTCCTGAGACTTGAGGGAGTGACATAGATGCCCCAATTGGGGCTGATCACAGAGGATAAGTGGGATGTCATGAGGGTGTCATCAATTTAAACTGGGGATTTGAGTGTTGGGACCTTGTTCTGTTGTCTTCTTTGGGACCCTGATAAAATTTGTGTATCATCCAGGAATAAAGCAAGCTTGACTTTATCAGACTAAGAAGTGAGGGGTTGCCTGCTTTGTGGGTCACAGCCAGGACTAGCTCTTAACAGGGATTCCATACACTTGTGTATTTATACCAGTTTTGCAAAGCAAAACAGGACCAAACAATAAAATCAAGTTCCGTAGATCTTCACAGAGCAGACAGGCTATCCTGCCTGCCCACCTCTCCTCTCTGAACTTGGGCTCAGGGTGAGCAAAGCCTTGAACGATGAGTTGCTTTTTTTCTCCAGCATGTGCTTGGTGATCTTGTCACAAACACATCTCCCTACTTTCATGGATTCTGGGCCTGGTATGGAAGGAACCATCTTCCCTGTGGGGTTTTTGCTTCACACATCGACTGTAAAAGCCTGACTGGGAAAAAGCAGCTGCCTCTGGTACCTATCAGTCTCTGGTGGGCAGGGGCAATGGTTCGCTTGTTTGCAATGAACTCTGAAGATGGTACAGAGCTCAAAGGTTTGTTGAATAGAAAACAGAGAAGATCAATGAGCATAGAGAAAAAGCCAGAATATTAAATCCACTCTCTTCCCAATACCCAAACAAGTCTCAAGCTCCAAGTCAGTCAGCTATAAAAGCCCATGGAGAACTCATTCCCTGATGCTAGGATTTCCTTGGGAAGGAGGCATCCAGAGTCACCCGGAGCGAAGAGAGCAATGGTTTCGTTTACTACGTGCCAGTGAGGATTCAGATGCGTTGAATAAGTTGATGTAAATCACTTTCGTTCCCCATGAAAATAACCGTTGGAGTGCATCTGGTGCGCTGAGAAATGCCACACTGGGAAATTTGGCCCCAAATGGTTGATTTCACAAACAGTCTGCTTGTGCTGTGAGCCACAGGGGAGCATTGTCTCAGCCCGCGCTGTGCTTGCCAAGTCGGGTCTCTGTGCATTTTCTTTATTTCTTAGCAAGAAAACAATCTTTCCTTCATACTTACTCTTCCTTTCTATTCTTCTTCCTTCCTTCTTTTCTTCCCTCCCTCTTCCCTTCCTTTCTTTCTTTCTTTCTTCCTTCCTTCCTCCCTCCCTTCCTTCCTTCCTTCCTTCCTTCCTTCCTTCCTTCCATCTTTCCTTCCTTCCTCCTTTCCTTTCCTTTGACCACAATTTATTTTTACTTTTTTGATGCTGCTGCTGGTGGTGGTAATGGTGCATACATGTGCGCATGTGCCTGTGTATGAGTGCCTCTGTGTGTGCATGCATGTGTGGGTGTGTGCATATGTGTGTGCGTTTGTGTATGTGTATGTGTGCATGCATGTGTGTGCATGCCTGTGTGTGTATATGTGAGTGAGTGCATGTGTGCATGCATGTGTGTCTGTGTGCACGTGCGTGCATGTGTGTGCATGCACACATGCATGTGTGTGTCTGTGTGTCTTTGTGTGTGTGGTGCATGCACCTGTGTGTGCATACATTCAGAGGCCAGAGGAGGACATGAGGTGCTGTTCTCTGTTTCTCTTCTCCCTTATCTCCCCGAGATAGTTTCTCTCACTAAGCTCATTTTTTTGGGCGGAGGGAGGTTAGGCTGACTGACCAAGGAGTCCAGTGATTCTCCTGTCTCTGCCCCTCTCAGTACTTCGGTAACAAGCATGCATGGCCGTGTTGGGCTTTTTCTGTGGGTGCTGGAAATGGAACTCAGGCTTCCATGCTTGAGCAGCAAGTGCTCTTACCCCTGGGACATCTCCTCAGCCCCTCCTTGAACCATCAAAGAAGCAAATGCCCCATCAGTTTGTTATATTTTCTGGATAATAACTGTCTGTGATTTCTTTGTACCTTGTCCGTGGTGAGAAGACCCATCATTTTTGCTCCAAATATCAGAACAGGAGAAAGGAATTGGGGAAAGTAAAGAGATCTCTTGGGGTAGTTCCTGCCACACATCTGTCAGAGCTGGAATTGGGGTTCAGAACCCCATGAGGAGCTTTATTAGAAATCACTGAAAGTCATGTGTCTGGTATACAGTTTATTTCCACCTGACAGAAGGTCCCTGGGATAGTAAATGTTTGTGAACCTGGTTAAAGTTTCCTTTTAAAAATAGTTTTCTATTTACCTGTGCGTATGGGTGCATCAGAGTCTCTTGTTACTGCAAATGAATGTCAGATGCTTGTGCCTTGTGTCTGACTTGGCATGAGTGCTGGGGAATGGAACTGGGCCAGCAAGCTTTTCAAGCAAGTGCCTTAAATCACTGAGCAGTCTCCCAAGACCCTCACACCTTGTTTCTAACATGGCAGGGGCAGTCCCATCTCTTTGTTGCTAAAAGACTTTTGGCCAGTTGCCATTTCTCTACGTTTTGGCAATGATATCATCCTCAGTATTGTGAGAAATGATTATTTGAGGATCTGTAGCTTTGGAGTCAGAAACCAGGTCTGCCATCATGGCTACATAGCTTTTCCAACGTGGTGTCTTGGAACAAGTTTCTTCACTATCTTGGTAGGTAGGAAAGTCACAATGTGGGGTGTTATGGTTGAATATGTGATGTACCCCAAAGAATCGTGGGTTTGAACACCTGGTCCTCGGTGGTGGTGCTGTATTGGAGAGTGAGGAATATTTAGGAAGTGGGACCTGATTGGAAGGTGAGTCGGGGGGGGGGCAGGCCTCTGAGAGTATAGCCCACAACACTCCTGGCCATAGCTTCCACTCCCTGTCTAGCCACCATATGAAGAGCTCTCCTGGATGCTCCCATTTCTGCTACTGAGCCTTCCCTGCCACGATGGGTGTGTCCTCTGAACCCATGAGCCAAAATAAATCTTCCCTTCCTCATGTGGCATCCATCAGACATTTTGTCACAGCAACGAGGAAAGAAAAGAAGACAGTGGGAACTATATCACTAGGTTCCCGGCTAGGTGAGATAATTCTTGGTTGAAGTATCTGGTACCTGTGAATTACAGCCACCATCTGAGCGCTTCTCACTGACTTGTGTTGAGGATGAAATGGGGGCAGGGGTGGGAGTGCAGCTCTGTTGGTAGAGTGCTTGCTAAGCCCGCACAAAGCCCTGGGTTCCATCCTCAGAACTGTGTAAAACCAAGCGTGGTGACTGATACATGCCTGTCATACCAACACTCGGAAGGTGGAGGTGCAAGGATCAGAAAGTTCAAGGTTGGTGACATAGAAAGTTTAAGGCCCTTTCTCTCAAAAGAAGAAAATGATGGCAGATGATAGAAGGTAGAATATTCTCATTCACATTATTGACTTCATTTATTTGCTCAATTTGTCCTCTGTGAATCGCCGTCCATGGTCTCTTCACTAAATGCCTGCTGGGCTGGAGAGATGGCTCAGCGGTTAAGGCACTTGCCTCCAGTGCCCCGGGTTCAATTCCCCAGGACCCACATAAGCCAGACCCACAAGGTGGTGGCCCTGGTGCTCTCTCTTTCTGTATCTCTCTGCTTGAAAATGAATCAATAAAATATTTTTAAAAAGAAAAACAAAACTAAATGCCTGCTGTATTCCTGGAGACATGGAAGACACTAGGGTTAGAAACATGTCCTTGTCCTCAGGGAGGGGACAACTGCTTGTGAGAAGGTCTGCCCTTCTTGATGGAGAAAGGAGCACCACTGTGGAGGCAAGAACATGGTGTGGTTAATGCTGGTCTTGCAGATGACCCTCTGGCTAAACACCAGGAAGCCATGGGGCATGGAGGAATCGAGTCTTACTCACTCTTAAGCTTCTAGCTCTGGCCTAGAGCATGGAGAAGGGTGGAATGAGGGCAAGACAGAACCTTGGAACTAAGGGGTTGAGGAGGACAGGGGCTCATGGGAAGGGAGCTGTGACAGGAGAACCAGAACCCAGAACCAGGTGAGGAAGTTCGGTGTTGGGACTGGGTGGGGGAGAGGGGGCAGGAGCCAGAGCCAGAACAAGCAGCTTCCTTGGACTCTTCTTCTGACTCTGCACGTGTCATTTCTTTCCATTGTCACATCTGGCCTTGCAGCCAGGGACGGGTTTATAAGTCACACTTAGTTTAATTTTCCATCAACACATGTATGCACACTTTAGCTAACTGCAAACTGCTTGGTAAACACTGCTCTCCCTTTGCTATTTGCTTGAATGAATCCCTGTCGCCCTGCTCTCTCTCGATTGGAAAATCCCAAATCTTGTTTTTTCTAAGTCAGGTCTGGTGGTGTTGGCCTGTTTTCCCAACTTCTCAGGTGGTTGAAGCAATCGGATTACAAATTCATAGACTGCCTGGGTTACAAAATGAATTCAGTGATGTCCTGGTCAATTTAGTGAGACTCTGACTCAAAATGATTGGTGAAGGGGGCTGGGGAGAGTGCTTTCCTGGCATGTGAGAGAGGTGCAACCCTAGAATAGAAATAAAAAAGAGAAAGAAAAGAAAAAAGAAAGGAAGGAATAAAGAAAGAAAGAAAGGGAGGAAGGAAGGAGGACGAAAAGAGGGAAGAAAGAGGAAGGGGAGAGGAGGGGAAGGAGGAAAAAAGAAGGAAGGAAGGAGAAAGAAAGAGAGAGGGGAAGAAAGAGCAAGAAAAAAGAAATGAAGACTCACAGGTATTCTACTTTTCTGTGTTTGCATGTAATTCTTACCAAACAGAAAATGGACACCTACACATGCACGTAGACACACAGGAACGTAGGCATATACACACAGGCGTGTGTTTAGGGGCCATGGCTGACTTTATGAAACTGTGCTCATATCACACAATTTTAAGTGATCTGCTAATTTTCTCATTTAACAGCCAATAGCTAATGGAAACGGTTACAAGTCACGTGGTAGAATTCAACGTCAAGTGTTGTGCCCTTTGGCTCAGGGGCAAAATCTAGGGTGTGCTTGTAGCCTATTTGTTAGTAAAGCTTTATTGGACACAGATGTGCTCCTATCGTTTACAGACCATCATGGTCATTTTCTCAGTGGAGTTGAGCAGCTGGAGAAGGGGACTGTGTGGGTTTGCTATCTGATCCATTTGCCAACATTCCTCTTATTCATTCTTTTTAGTGGATAGGTGAAGTTTCAGGGATTGGATTTTCACAGAATTTATTAAGGCTAGCTATGGGAATATCAGTCTATTTTCTAATAATAAACAGCTCCATTATATCTTTGTGTATAAATTTTTATGTACGGTCAACCCTTTTAAGCTGAGTTTTTATACTCAGTCTATATATATATATATTTTTTTTTCTCAAATCGGGAGTAGGATTGCACCTTTAGAGGAGCCAAACCTTATGGACTTGGTGTTTCTTTGATGCACACACCATTATGCTGACAGCAGAATGTCGACTCAGACACCAGTTCCTAATTTCATGACACAGTGGACGTGAAGGAGCCATTTCAGCTTACCAGGAATGTTTGCAAGGATTAGCAAGGCAAGAATAAGCTTTCAGCTGTTAAGTGTCACTGGGTCTTTAGAAGAAGTGTGTAGGAGAGTAGGCACACAAGCTGGCATGGGGTCTCTGTGCCCCACACCGAGGGAAGGCTTTTCCGTATCTCCTGTTCCAGGGCTGCTGGTTGGAACTGGTCCCTGCCACTTGAGTGGTGATTAGCATTTTAAGCAGTTTGTATTGATTAAAGGAACCCACTTCTTCAAACAGAAAGAGCTCCTAGGAATGCAGAAAGTGTCTTTATCTCAGCATATTATGCTGGGCACCAAACCATACCACACACATTAGTGAGAACCTGCGTGGGCATTTGATAAACGACAGAATTACAGATGTGTCACACGTGGTCAACAGACTGCATGCTACACAAGCACATGCTTGGTTTCCAAAATCTTTTGAAGAAAACATATCAGGTGAGATTCTTGCTCTTTTTCATGGAAGACCATTTGGTCCGCATATTGCAGAAATAAACCTAATGTTTTTTCAAAAGATTTAGTTCAAACCTTTCTCTGATTCACGAGATCCTTGGACTGTGTTCAAGTGAGAGACTTGAAATTATGTTTGGCTTCGCTGAGAGCTCTTTCTGGTATCCTTTTAACTCCTGGTTTTCATTTGGAGGAGAGCAAAGGCCTGGGTAGGAGGCGGCAGGTGGGGATACTGAATGCCCAAAGTGTGGAATGGGGGAGATTCCTCCTTGGGAGCCTGTTATGGGGAACATAGCCGACCCCCACCCTGGCTGCCCTCAAAGCCCTTTAAGCCAGGGAATGGATTCATGCACCAGGGGTTGGGGTTTATTTTGAGACATATTCATTTCAGTTTGCACGTGGTATAAAATACAGTGTTAATCACTGTGTATACCCAATTGACTCCTATCAGATCCCTTATGATTAATTATCCCAGATGCCCTGTCTACCTTGTCAGAGCAAAGGCTGTATTATGCTTCCATCCAGAAGATAGATAACACAATAGATATCAAGTGGATATGTTTGCTAATAAATCAATTCATTCTAGAAATATGATAATTCCTCCACGATACTGCTAACTTATCTTCAGGGGTTGTATTTCAAGACCTCTGATGGATGGATGACTCAAACGTGTACCTGACCTTCTATATGCAATGTGTTTTTCTTCTTATACATATATATTATCATAAACTTTAAGGTATGAATTATGCCCAGCAAGAGATTCACAGCAACTACTAATAAAACAGAACAATGTATACTGTAATTACAGTTATAAAAATCTATGAATTCATTCCTGTTAACTTTCCAGTTAGTATTTTTGGACCACATTTGACTATGGATGAGTGAAGCCCCAGAAAGTAAAATTGTGGGTTGAGGGTAGGTTGGGGGCGGCCACTACCTGTCCTGTGACATGCCTTCTGGGGAGAAATAAGGAAGCCTTGTCCTTCCAAAGGTTCACTGCATTGCTGGGGGTGGGAGCCCAGCCAGACAACAGTCAACCAATAATCCACCTGTAACTATGTCAAGAGTTGATGAACACTGCGATGGAGATGGAAGTATAAATAGTTATCACTCTGATAAAATGATCCTTGGGGTGAGGGCTGAGGACAGCCAGAGGGAGTGCATGCAAAGGCCCGGCGTGTCTGTGATTTGTGTGTTCATGTGCAACAAGCCTGGTGGTTCAGGATCTGAAAACATGAGGATGAGCGGACAGGAGGTAATGATGGCTAGGTCCTGTCTGACCCTGAAGTCATTGTAGGACTTTGAGTTTTTCTTGGGCTGAGTTGGGGAGGCATTGGAGAATTTGACACAGGAATGAGAGAAAAGTGACTTTGGAAAGATTCATTTGGGAAATTGGTTGGAGAAAACTAGCGTGAGTGAGCAGGGGAGTGAGGTATCACTGCCCGTCGCCTGCAGAGGGCAGTGATCACACAAATAGACACACACACACACCGCTTGTGGGTTGACGAACGTGTGTTCTTTATTGCAGGGAACAAGGCAGAATATATAGAGCTTCCTGGCCAATCAGGGAGCTATTTATTGGTCTATGATAAGAACCTGTGCATAATAGCCAATCGAGATCACCTCCTGAAACTCATTAAGCCAAGACCCTCTTGGCAGGCTGTCAGGTGCCATCCAAGACTAAGCCAGGGTGTGCCTCCAAAGGTCCCCAAAGGCTTTCGCCCCCGACAGTGAGGGGCTCCTGGTACCACGTGAGTGGGATGGTGACAAGGTCCAGACTGGCTGGGAGAGAGCTCAAGTGAATGATGGATTCGCTTTAGCTCTATCCTTCACGTTAGTGTGTTTTGAAGATTAGACCAGATAGGTCTCAGCTGGTTGATGACTGGAGAGGCGAAAAGGGCAATCTCTAGAGAGGCTCCTCTGATTTGTTTCCAGAGCAGCAGGTAAAGGGGGAGAAATGTGTGACAAGGGGGAGGAGCTGGAGACTTAAAGGTCCAAGTTCCATTCTCTGCAAGGGAGGCATCCCCTGGGCAGCGAGGTGGAGGGAGGAGCAGGCTGTCTGGAGTTTGCAAGAAGCTTGTCGCTACAGATACACATTTGGAAAGCACAGATCACGGTGGATGGCATTTCAGCTCATCCGGTGACAAGCTCCTGCTGGGAGCCTGGGTAGAAAATTGCTACCTCTAGCCTTTATATTCATTTTTTTTATTACTTCACAGAGTTACCTCTTTCCTTTTTGAACAGCCCCAGATCAGACCGTTGCACAGGAGCACGCTGGAAAGACGTCTTTGTTTAAGAACAAAAGTGGAATTATCTGCTCTCTGCTGCTTCCCTGTTAGAGCAGCAACCTTTCAAAGTCATTTTTGAGTCTCTGGAAATCCATTTTGATATGCAAATTAAAATTAACGTTGAAAATCAATTTGAAAACTGGTCTTTGGAGCTGTGTTCCATGGTGTTTCTTAGTTGTCAGCATGGGGGGGGGAGGTTATAAAAGAGATGAGTTACATTTTCTATTCGGTGTCTCATTTGGTAAATTAAAAAAAATGGTTAGGAGAACAAGTAATTTTAAAAAGTCATGGTATAGAGCCTGGGCTATTGAGTGAGTTCTAGATCAGCCTGGGCTGGAATGAGACTCTGCCCACTCGGAAAAATGAGAGGGGGGTGGGAATGAAGCTTAGTAGATGGTGCTTGCCTAGCATGTGCCAAGGTCCTGGGGTTGATCCTCACCATACAGTTAGCAAATCAGTAAAAGTCACAGTACAGACTGAGATAATAGACCTTCCAGTGACGTTGTGGAAGGTGAATGTTAGGATAGGTCCGTAATAAATGAGAAGTTGGCATGATTGCCCCCCACATTACCGGCTAGTTTATATGATGTACATCCCGACGTTGTGTACGCACATTAAAGTAGATCAAAAAGAAATATACTAGCATGTTAAAGGTCCTTTATTTCTCCGTCTTTGCTGTTTCCTGGAGGCTGATTCCAAAATCTAGTTTTGACATATTCTGTACTTCCAGAACACAATAAAATATATCAGTTGTATGAAAGAGCACAGTTTATTACAAGTCTTCAAATGGGTAGCAAATATCATAAAAAATATGAACCTTTCTCCGTTTTCATGCCAGGCAAAATATTTCCAGATCCAAAAGTTGAGCTTTCTTTGAGCGTTTGAGCTCATCCTCATGGGGCTGGGGGGAGCCTTCTTTAGTTTTTTCCCCTGGTCCTAGCATCATTCCAGTGGACACGGGATCTCACCTCGTGCACTCCTTGTACCAACTAGGACAGAGTGATGGCATCTCTTCCCTAAGCCTTCCCCCTTTTTAATTTTACCTTCTTGTTGCCTGAAAACTTCTTAGAGCTCCCGCCCTCAAGCTTTAAACAGTCCAATAGCAAATGGGTAGGTTCCGGAGAATATGGGAGTGGATGAAATTAAAATGTTTCTGCCCAGCAAAGGAAATAAGAGTGAAGAGGGGGCCTAGAAGATGAAGGAAAATCTCTGCTCTCTGTGCATCAGACACAGGGGATTACTATTTAGAATATGGAAAGAACTTTGGCAACTAAATCCAGAACGATAACACAATCAATAAATATTTAGTAATAAATAATAATAATTAATATTAATAAATAATAATATTATAATAAAATTATAATAATAAAATTATTAATAATAATAAAATAAATAAGCAATAAATAGTTCAATGAATTGAACAGATAGTTCTCAAAGACAATGCATGCATAAGAAAAATTTCCACATCCTTATCCATTAGAGAAATACCAAGTAGTCTATGGCCAGAGCACCCTGTCCTGTCCATGCCAGATCACGTCTGACCTCAGAAGCTAAGCAGGGTCAAGCCTGGTTAGTACTTAGATGGGAGAAATGATCATCAAAACTACCTTGAGACTCCACTTCAGTGCAATGTGAATAACTACAAATAAATATAAGTTACAATACAATAAAAAAAAACATACAAATGCTGAGAGGGAGCTATGTAAAGAAGTGGCTTTTATATGCCCTTGGCAGGAATGTTAATTAGTTCAACCACCATATAAATCAGCATGGCGATTTCTCAACACACTACAAATAGAAGCGCCATAGCATCCAACATACCGCTCGGCTTATATGTCTAAAGGAGACTAATTCAGCTTACAGAGCTGATGTCAGCACACTTGTGTTTATTGACATATCATGATGTACATAGACTCAGCCTAGGCACCTGGCCACAGATAGGTGACTAAAGACCTTGTGGTGTATTTAAATACAGTGTGTGGGGAGTATTCAGTCATAAAGAAGAACTATGTCCTCCATAGGAGCTGGAAATCAGCATGGTGAGTGAAGTCGGCCAGAGTTTGAAAGAGAAATATGGTGTTTCTCTCCCACACAGACTCTGGACTTCAGAAGATAAGATATGAAAGCCTAGGACTGGCTATTTGGGAAAGATTCCACTTTGCTGGTGAATGTCTCAGGTAGTCCTAGAAATGTGCGTGTGTGTGTGTGTGTGTGTGTGTGTGTGTGTGTGTGTGTGTGTGTCTTAAACTGAGGGTGTTTTCAGAATTGCACAAGCCTTGAAAGTTTCTTAGGTGGAAAAGATATACTTGTGATGAGGCCCGTGGTATCCTGTGCTGTCGTTTCCAGTCCTGGGCTGAGAGAGTAGAAAATTACCATATGATTTGAATAGGCAGGGCTGTCATTGTCAGAGTGTCCCCTCCACCCATCCGCTTGAATCACTTCCAGGAACAACCTGGCAGTTCAGGAGTCTGGTGAGGAAGAAAGTGTCCATGGTGATGATGTGAGCTTGTTTCTGAATGAGTCTTGATCAAGGTCACAGACACAACCTATGTTACCCAGGTTTGATTACAACAGCCAACAATTACATCCACCTGTTCAAGGTCACCAAACACCTGCTGTGCTGCAGAGGCCGCGGGTCTCCAGAACTGGACAGGGTGGTGCAGACACACTGAATTGTTAACGTGGGTTTCCTAGACCATGGCCTACTTCTCTGCCCCAGGAGCATGGGGCCTTTTTTTAAAAAAAATGTTATTTATTCATTTTCAAGCAGAGATGAGAGAGAGAGAGAGAGAGAGAGAGAGAGAGAGAGAGAGAGAGAGAGAGAGAGAGAGAGAGAGAGAGAGAGAACACACCAGGTCCACCACTCTGTGGGCCTTAGGCACTGGAGGCAAGTGCCTTAACCGCTGAGCCATCTCTCCAGCCCAGCATGGGGCCTTTTATAAGTCAGTTTTGTGTGTTTCATAACTTTGAGTGTTTTGTGTTACAAATACTGCACCGAGCCCTGCGTGTATCCCTGAGATGGAGGGAAGCCAGAGTGCTGAGTGCAGGAAGGCACTTGCTAGACTTTCACAGAGTCTTGTCTTCTGTCCCTGGTGGGTTCTTGAGCCGATGCTGCTCACAGAGTGAAATGTCCAACAGAAATCACCTGCTTTGGGCAGTCCGAACACTCCTCCAAATGCATGTAAGAGCTTCAGCAGAATGAAGTGGAATCTTACCACGGTGTCCCCACAGCCAGCGACCACCCTGGTGATTTATTCTCTGCCTGATACTGTCTCAGGAATTCAGCCTTGGTTAACAGAGCTCACTGGTGGGATGAGCAGAATTTATTTCTGAAAACTATTTCCCACTGTGTTGAAGCACAGACTGGTTCATTCATTCACACATTCATAAATTGGTTGGTTAATTAATTTATCAATCCATTCACCTATCACACATTTGTCTCATCTTTGAAGGTTCCAGCTAGATGATTAAGTACTAGGAGCCCTGAGATTAAAACTATACCAAGAGATGGCTCAGCGGTTAAGGCATTTGCATGCAAAGCCTAACCACCTAGGTTCACTTCCTCCGTACCCACATAAAGCCAGATACACAAAGTGGCACATGCATCTGGAGTTCTTTTGCAGTGGTTAGAAGCTGGATCCTTACTCTCTCAGCTGGTTAACTTGGAAGACAGGGTAGATGCACCGCAAGTCCATACAACTTGAACCGTTTCATAATTTCATTCAATTTATAGACTTGAGACGTAGGAAGGTGGGTGTCTTGTCCTGTTCTTGAGCCTGTTTTTCATGCAGAGTAGCAGCGTGTTGTGCTAGTGACTTTTCTGGTTGCTGTAACAAAATACCCGAGAAAAGTAACTTAGGGAGGGGAAAGTTTATTTCAGCTCACAAATTGATGGTATAATCCATGATGGAAAGCATTACGGCAGGTGCATGAGGTGGCTGGTCACATGGTGTCTACAGTCAGGAGCAGAGAGAGACAAAAGCCGGCATTTGGCTCACTTTCTCCTTTTTATTCACTCCATGACCCCAGCCCGTGGGATGATGCCTCCCTCATTCAGGGAGGGTCCTCTCTCCTGGATTAATTCTTCTGGAAATGCCTTCATACATTCCTAGAGGTATGTCCCTGGGTGATTCTAAATTCAGTTCAGTGGACAGTAAGCATTACCCTCAGGCACGTATACATTAGGGTAAGTGGGTCAGGAGTATGGGTCAGGTATGATATCCAGTTTATTACATTTCAATATCACTTCTACACATCCATGGAGTGCAGCTCTATGTGGTAACTCAGGAAAAGGTTCGTTGTACTGTTGAGGCTATGGTGGTTTAGGAGGGATTTTAATAAACAAAAAAGAAAGTCCAGATATGAGAATTGAAATCATGACTCTTAGCTGGAAAAGACAAAGACCTTCATAGCTACTGTACAAACAGAAATTCTTCCAGTAGCATCATGGACGATGGGAGGCGAGTGAGGCACCCAGGACTCCCTCCAAGAGACTTTGCTCATGGGATACCTGCCCGCCAGCACCCACCCTTGAAGAGAAGTCCACCTCCATCTGCATGGCCAGGGCCTCCTCAATGCAGCATTTCCAACCAAGATTTTTTTTCTATGTGTTCCGTAACCCCATGAGCTCCAGCCTGTCTGGACAGCCCAAGCAATGCTCTGAAGTGGCAGTGCCTCTGTCTGTAAGTGGACACATGGCATTAGTAGCCTTCCCCTAAGTGGACTCATCCATAATTGCATCCATGGGAGAGTATTCTGGAATGTCACTAGGGCAGAAATTTCCATTATTTTTACAATCCTATGGTTTAGGATTTGTGTGGGGGGGTGTGTGCAAAAGGGCCATATAGACTGTAAACAATAGTCAAAATACATGAAAGTAGAGAACATTTTCTTTTCAGGTAAGACTAGAATTCTCTCCAAGTACTCCACTTACACAATTTTAACTCCACCACAATTATTGCTAATTTATTTTTCCCTCAGCAATGCATGTGATTCACTCTACCTTAATGAACTGGAGTGGCTTACAGCAGTACAGAGAAATGAGAGACCCCCCTCCCAAGACTGTCACCAACTGCCTTCCTCAGTCTTCAACAGAGAGTCTTTTCTCATCATTTTCCTTCAAGGACAATTTTTTTTTAAATGTGCCTTTCATAAAATGAGAGATTCTGTCAAAGGGTTGAAAAGGAAATAGCCAGCCAGGCATTACACTCGATTCTCTACCAAACACGATGGTAATACCATTTCAATTCTTGTTCCTAAATAAATAAGCTTTCTAAAAATACCACCAAATCATGCTGGGCTGTCTGAATGCATTTGCAGTAGTGAATAATGTAAAATAAATGCTATTCCCCATGCGTGTCCTTCACTTTTAAATTTTATTATATCAAATATTATCTCCTTATATTAAGAAAATCAAATAATCAGTATCTATAAATTCAGCCTTTCCCCTTCCTTTATTTCTTACATTGCATGTAAATGAAGCTGAATGCCACCAGATGTCACTGGCAAATAGTTGCCTGCCTTTCATTCTTTCCCTTTCTCCCTCCCTCCGTCCCTTCCTCCCTCCCTTCATTCCTTTCTCTCTCTCTCTCTCTCTCTCTCTCTCTCTCTCTCTCTCTTTCTTCCTTCCTTCCTGTCTTTCAGTAATGCTGGTGACTAAGCATCTGACTCCAACCAGCTTGAGCTGAGGAGCCATTATTGGCTCGCATGGTTGAGAACTCTGGGGCTGGCCCCTGGGTGCAGGTGGCCCCCAGATCTCAAGGAAGGTTCTAGACCACACTCTCTTTGCCATGGCCAGCTTTGTGTCGCTGGTTTTCACTTCTGTCAATGCTGTTCCCTCATTGTTCCAGGATAGGCTTAGATCCTGTTTTCTTCCTCCTCAAGAACACGCCTTCTTGCCATTCAGCTAGTATGTTCTGCACACCTACTCTGTGCCAAGTAAATGGTAGACCCAGGGGACAGAGCAATGTGCAAAACACGCACAGATTTCTGCCTCGGCTCTACTGATTTAGCCAGGAAAGTTCTGATGAGGGCTGGAGAGATGGCTCAGTGATTAAAAGCACTTGCTTACAAAGCCTGATGGCGTGGGTTCAATTCTCCAGTACCCATGTAATTCCAGGTACACAAAGTGGTGAATGTACCTGAAGTCCCAGGGGATTGTGTCCTATTACCCTGCATGGGTTACCAGCTCAACTTCAGAATCCATGGTGGGTTCCCTCAGCATTATTGGTTACTTTCTTGTTGCTGGGACAAAATTCCTGACCTGAAGCAACTTAGGGAAAGAAAAGGGTTTAGTTTAGCTTGTGGTTTCAGAGGGTAGAGTCCATCATCACAGGAAAGCATGGCAGGAGCTGGAAGCCAGTGCACATCCTCACATCAGGAGAGAGAGACAGAGACAGACAGAGAGAGAGATTTTGATAGAGAGAAAAGGAGAGAGGGAAGAATAAATGAAGGAAAGAGGAAAGGAGGGAAGGAAGGCAAAATGGGAAAGAGAAAGAAAGGGAGACAAAGAGAAAAACCCCAAGCCCACCTCCCAGTACTGCACTTCCTCCAGCCAGACTCTACCTCCCAAACAACCTTCCAGAACAACATCACCAGCTGGGGAGTAAATAACCAGATATCTGAGCCTTTGGTGGCATTCATACTCAAATGTCCACACTCACCTAGCACTAGAGGCATTGGGCTAAGAGGAAGGAAGGAAGGCCCTAAAAGGAAAGTTACTGTTACCACAGGATGAAGCTAGGAGTCACCCAGCAGGACCTGTGGCCGCCCACCACCATGGTTGGATCTCTGTGTGTGGACGTCTAGCTCTGAGGCTCTGGAGCTTTCTCAGTCCTATGTGTCCACTTCCTGCACCTCTCTCTCTCTCTCCCCCCCCCCTCTCTCTCTCGCTCACCACTCTCTTCCTTTTGCCGGCAGCTCCAGATGAAGATGAGCGAGCGGGCTGCCTCCCTGAGCACAGTGGTGCCCCTGCCCCGCAGTGCCTACTGGCACCACATCACCCGCCAGCACAGCACCGGGCAGCTGTACCGTCTGCAAGGTAAGCCGGGCCCAGGCCACCCGGGAGATGGGCTCGGATCAGCTGTCACAGGCTACCATGGCGAGGAGGCATCCTGCTCCCAAAGCAAGGATCCCCATCAAGGCTTCATAACCTTCGTGCTGCTGGAATCCTGGCCCTCAGAGGTTAGCCTCTCTCCCAGGGCCCTGGGGAACTGAAGTTGTTTAGACTATGGATTCTCATACACCTGAGCCCCAAAGATTCTGAGCTCCAGGCGCAAGGTGTGGATGGATGAGCAGTTCGTGCCATGAACACACAGAGTCCAGAGTTTGGTTAAGGGCTGGGGGTCCAGGCTTCCAGAGACAGACGGATGACTCCTTATGGGTCAGCATTCTTTGGGCCTTGTTAGAAATGTGAATTTCTGGGGAAAGGCTCCAAGGTGGAGATGGAAGACACTTGTTTTGATCCCCAGCACCCACACACTGTGTGAATTGCAAAGTAGCACAGGTATCCAACAGCAAAGGGAAGTGGAGCCAGGACAGTTCCAGAGCTTGAGCCAGCTGGACCGGCCTCCCCAGAGGGAAAATGCAAGAAACTCTGTCTCAAACAAGGAGGAAGGAGGGAACCAATGCTTGGGGGAGGATCCACTGACAGTCTTGTGGTATTTCTCAATCCTGGCCATGGCCGCAGAAATGGGAGTTTTGGAATTTAGACAATCACAGAGACTATTTTTTTTGGGGGGGTGAGGCATTTTTTTTATTAACACCAACAGAGAGGGCTGGTGGGATTCTGAGCAAAGAGAATAGGAGAGAAGCTCTGATCACTAGGAAGAGGAAAGGGGGGATTTACGGTCTTCTGGGGAAACAGGGAGGGGAAGGTCTTGCTCTGGATTGTGGGGTGTCCCATCATTTTCAGAGGTGTCCATTTCACATGGAGATGGGAAGTTATGCTGGAGCCATACTGTCCCAGATCTTTCTAAGGTGGACTTTTAGTCTCTGGCTTGGTTTCCCATCCAGGTACTGACTGGTTGAGGAATTACCATAATCAAAGGTTTGAGGGTTGCAGACAGAGGCCTGGATCTACTTACAGGAAGGGTGTGGGAACCAGTGTTTGAAACCTCAGTTTCTATACCTCAGCTTGGGAGGGAGAGCTCAGAGACTGACAGTCCTGAATCCCATGGGCACTTCCTGAAGGACAGGACAGTCCTGCTGGGCTTATCTACCATCGCTGCCTGTGCCTTGCGGGGTCTCTGTAGCCATTGGCGGAATTGAAAGAGATGTGACTGGGAAGTGGGCACTGGACATTTTGTTATTTAAAATTTTTATTTATTTGTGGAGAGAGAGAGAGAGAGAGAGAGAGAGAGAGAGAGAGAGAGAGAGAGAAAGAGAGAGAGAGAGCATGTCAGGGCCTCTAATCACTGCAAACAAACTCTAGACACATGGACCACGTTGTGCATCTGGCTTTAGGGGGGGTGCTGGAGAATCAAACCCAGGCTGGTGGAATTTGCAAGCGAGCGCCTTTAACCCCTGGAACCACTTCCCCAGCCCTATTATTATTATTCTTGAGAAGTGACGGTCTTATGTATCCCAGGTTGACCTCGAACATGTAGCTGAAAATGACTTTATATTTGTGATCATCCTTCCTCCGCTGGCAGAGTGTTGATATTACAGGCATGCACCGCCAGAAATAGTTTATGTGGTGCTGGGACTTGAACCTGGGGCTTTGTGCATGCTAGGCAAACACCCTACCAACTGAGCCACAGCCTCAACCTCACTGAGTCTTTGTGACTTCACACTGTGTCCAGTGGCAGTGACCATGAGGTGGCACATACTGAAAGAATGGATCCTGAATGCCCGGATGAGTAGGGCTGAATGGATACTTGGAAATCTGACTAAACGAGAGAGAGAGAGAGAGAGAGAGAGAGAGAGAGAGAGAGAGAGAGAGAGAGAGAGAGAGAGAGAGAGAGAGGCAGTTACATTTCAAATCCAGAAAAATTCCATAATATTTGAGATGTACCTTCCTAGTTTTTGTCATGTCTAAGACCATGATTCGGTTTTATCCAATCTTTCCCATCTAAGTACATCTGCATAGTTTTTAAGGTGTATTTTACTACGTTGATACTGGTTATACTTTTCCAATAGTATTGAAACTATGTTCCTTTATTATTAATTACAGGTAACCAAAAGAAGAGGGGATAGTTGGAAAGAAGGGGTTCAGTGGGAGGGCGTGGGGGAGGCAGGGCAAAAGAAGGTAATGGGAGGGGATTATGTTCAAGTTACATTGTATTCATGTATGAAAACTCAAATGTTTAAATATACTTTTATATCTACACATATGCACATATACATATATACATGTACATATATCCATATATACTCGCACAAATGTTCTTGAGGTAGGGTCTCACTGTGTAGCCCTGGTTGGCTTGTATTTTACTATGCAGAACAGGCTAGCTCTGAAGTCATGGTGATGGTCTGTCTTGCCCCTGCCTCCCAAGTGTGAGGATTACCGGCATGTACCACCTGATTATTGATTATTGATGTTTTAAAAGATGTTCACACAATTCCTAAAGTTACCTACTTATTATAGGTGGCCATTTACATGAGAAGTAAATGAGAAAAGGTCACGCCTTCTTCTTCTTACGACACACACCTTCTCTCCTTCTTACATCCTTCCTCATGAAGTTGGCAAGAGTTGATGACCTGGTGACCCTGGGTGGGGCATGTATGTGATGAATTTATGGAAACCTAATTACTTCCTGTTTTGCTGATGCTCCTGAGTGGTCTGTATGTTATCCACGTCACTTTCTTTGATAGATGTCAAGCCGATATTTCCTGGAAGACTGGGAGATAATCCCTGGAAATCAGACAGGATTTTATGAAACTGTCTTGAAAAAAAAAGGTTCCTTTGCCTCCCGAAATTTAGTCTTCGTTCGCCACCTACTGGTGCTTAGTGGAATTACCATTTCATTACTGATGGCTGGTGGACAGGGAAGTTCTGGTTCCCATACGTCAGTCCAAGAAGACATTTAATTCACCTTTCCAGGGTCCTCCTTTTCTATTTCCAGTGTTCACATAGAAATTCGTTTCTACAGTTAGGTGGTTACAAAATCAACATGCGAGAGAACTTTCACTTCAAAACCAGGGGACGCTTATGGAAGGGGCACACCATATCCACCTGATCCATTGGTCACACACTGGACAAAACCACAAGAGAGTCACCCCACATTGTGAGTGATGACCCAGCAGAGAGCACCCCCACACCTCCAGAGTCCTTTGGTCAAACAAGCTTGAGGGGAAGACGACATGGTCACTTTCCCTCTTGCAACTTCAGATACAAATCAGTGCTTTCAAGACTCCTTGGTGTCCTGCAGTGAAGAACCTATGCCGTCCTGCTTAAGCCAGAATCCTGGCAGGTGCATCTGAACAGAAGCCTCTTTTTTCCTTTGGCTTAAGAACAAATATTAATATGCATCCCGCCAAGTGCTGACATGCCAGGTCTTGCCTTCTGTCTCTAAGCAGATCACCCACATTCAGCAAGTGTCCTTTGAAAAGTCCCCCATTTTTGTGAGGACCTGCTGGGTACCAGGCTTTGGTCCAGAACCTAACACAACAGTCTTATTTAGATCACAAAACTGCTGCTGAGCCAAAGAGTCTTCTGGTCTAAGTTTCTACTCTAAAAAGCAGGAATCAGAAGGGTTAGTGGCATCCAAAATCCCTTTCTAGTAAGTTCTGGAGGTTTCTTGCTGCCTTCACTTTGCTTATCCATCACACACTCAGCACCGGGTACACATTTATGGAGCACTGTTTTATGCCAGCACGGTGCTAAGTGGAAGACCTAGATGGGGCGACAGCTCAGACCTGGCTTTCCTCCTGCAACTTACAATCCAGTGAAGAGCCATCAGCAATGATCAAGTGGACGTTCAGTTTCAAGTCTGATACATGTCACTGTAGCAGAGAAAATGTCTACAGCACTTATACAAAGTGTTCATAGAGGGCCAGGCATGGTGGCACACACCTTTAATATCCCAGCACTCAGGAGGAAGAGGTAGGAGGATCTCTGTGAGTTCAAGGTCACCCTGAGATTACATGGTGAATCCCAGGTCATCCTGAGGTAGAGTGAGACCCTATTTTGAAACACCAAAAAATATTCATAGAAAGTGAGGCAGAGCGATTGGTTTGGAGGAGACAATGTCAAGGGAAGTTGACCTATATGGGGTGGGCATTAGAATGCCTAGCCTTGACCTTGACCCGAAGGCTTCAAGTGTAGAGGAGATGGCCAGATGGAGGGGAAAGCCTTCTCCCTAGACAGGTAGGCAGGTGTAAGGGCCCCTGGCAGCAGTGAGCCGGAGGTGGGGCTAGAGCACATAGGGAGAGAGGGAGGAAGGTGGTTATTGCTGGTCAAAAATGGCTCATGAAAGTGTGAGGGGAGCCCAGGTCCCTGAGCAGAGCTGTGGCATCAGACTGAATTGCAGGACGATGACAAGATGGCAGGAAAGAAGTCTCTGTGCCTTTGCGCATGTGCTAGGGAGTGCCTAGCTGCTGATCAAAGCTGCTCCTTCCTTTCTCGCACTCTGGCCCCTTCTCCGTGTTCTCCCCTTGGGAATCTTGGCCCTTAGGTCAGACATGGAACCACCTTGGAGATACAGTCACTTGATTGAAAACAGCAGCAGCGACAAGCAGGCCCCTCCGTCATTCCTCAGAGAGGAGATCAGAGCACGTCCTCCACCTTGCCTGTGTCTCTGCCCCCATCTCCCTTGGGGAGCAAGAGTTAGCTAGAGCCGCAGCTACCGGTCCGTTTCAGCGAAGTGTCAGAGACTCATGGAGGTCAGTTCTTGCTCAGGATCATGGGGCCCGTGGGTGCAAGAACTGGACCTTGGAGCTCCAGCATCCTGAGGCCTTGGTGTTTCCTGAGAAGGTCTCACCTGTGGAGGAAAGTCTGTCCCCCAGGGAGTCATCAAAGACCCACACCCTGAGATGAGAACATCTTTGTAGGGTGATGGTGGATTCTTGGGGCCAGGGCTGACTTGGGGGGAAGCTCAGATCCCTTCGTGATTGCTCACGTAAGCCTGTCTCTTGCATTGTCTACACAGCAGGTATGATCTGACCCTCAGGAAAGGATGCTAAGTCAACAAGCTTTCAAACTCGTGCCTTCAGGGCTCCGGCAGGACAGGAAGTGAGTGGATAGGACAGAATGGGAGTGGCTGGTCATTGGTGAAGGTCACCTATTGTCAGCCATGCTGTCGTAGAAATCAGCTCGGTTTTGTCGTCCAGATTTCCCGGGAGTTGGCATGTTTATGGGAAGTCTCCGGTTAGTTGGATATTAATAATCAGTTATGATTGTTGTAGGAGCTGGGGTCTGGGGTCTGTGCAGGCCAGAGAATGGTTGGGCTCAGGTGTGGTCTTCTAAATACCAGCTGGCCCCTCCCCTCTTCTGTGTGGATGGCATAGAACCTGTGCCATTTTCTTTAATCCTGCACAGGGCTGCAGGGAGGACCAGGCAGGAGCCTTCCCCTCATTTTGTAGCGGTGGAAGTTACGTCATCAAGGATGCTCGGCTTCCTCTGAGGTCACAACCTGGCACACTGATCAGAGGCGCTTGAGGCTGAGGTCCCAGTGCTCAGTCAGGGTTGTTTGTGGTGACGGCATCCTTAACCCTTTCTTTAGGTTCAGTGATTATAACCCATGTGGTTTTGAACTTGTGGGTGGGGTAGATCCACTCTCTTGCCAGCACTGCACAATTTACCCATTATGCAGCTCCTGGCCAGCAGGTGGCAGTAAAACATCTTGGTTTTATAAAATTGGCGGATCTAAGGCGCTGTCCACTGTATTCTATAATAAAGTGTTTTGTTGTTGTTGTTGTTGTTGTTGTTGTTGTTGTTGTTTCGACGTAGGGTCTCACTCTATTCCAGGCTAACCTGGCACTCACTCTGTAGTCTCAGGCTGGCCTCAAACTCACAGGGATCCTCCTACCTTGGCCTTGGCGAGGGCTGGGATTAAAGGCGTGTGTCAGTCAGCATGCCTGGCAATAATAAAGTTTTGTTAGAATACCTGAGCTCATTCATTGTGCATTGACCATGGTTGCTTATGAACTACTGGATCTAATGAGAATCTTTATAGAGGACAGTGGACCAAGCTCTGTGTTACGTCACAAAGTGGCTCATTCTTGACATGTTGAATTTTCTTGTTTTGGAAACAGAACTTGGAATAAACAAGGCTAAGTAGATTTCATGAAGTTCCATCTATGTTAACACTGACCTAAGTCAATATGTATTGTTTTAAGTTTGGTCCCGTTTACAAAGAGTATCTGCTCCCAAAGTTCCCATGGTCCCGTGTTTCTACCCGTCCTCTGCTCCAAATACCGTGTGTGTGTGTGTGTGTGTGTGTGTGTGTGTGTGTGTGTGTGTGTGTGTGCATGTGCGTGTATGTGCATGTGTGTGCGCATGTATGTGAGTGTGTGTGCATATGGATGGGCATGTGCGTGTGTGTGCATGCATGTGTGTGCATGCGTGTGTGCGTGCGTGCATATGTGTGTGTATGGGTATGAGCGTGCATGTACATGGACGGGCTGGTGCAGATGCAAACTTCAGGAGGAAAAGAAATGGAGAAAGACTTCCCATGACCCAATGCGAAGGCCACATTCAAATGCTATGGTAATCATGCGATCTCTCATGAAGCTTATTTACATACATCACTATGGCCTTAGGGGAAAAAAAAATCTTCCTATATCCTGACCATAATGTGTATGTGGTTTGTTTCCATTAGATTAAATTCTGTTGCTACCTAATTTGATGATAGAATATTTTTTGAGATATAACTATTTTGTTTATATTCTTTTTGAAAAAGATGTCACCAACCCTCTGAAGCTCCATCGGACAGAGACTTTTCCCGCCTACCGGTCAGAACACTGACAGTAACTGCCAGGAGCCTTAGAACGAGGTGATGCGACAGCCAAGGAGCCACGGGGAAGGTCCCAGACTGACAGCGAGGGAAGCCACTGCAAACCTAGGCAAAGCATCCTCACGCCCTGCTGACGGTCGTCATGGAAACGGCTGCACTACCACATATCTATTTTTCCTTTTTTTTAAAAATAAAGTCTTAGCCGACTTGAATCATGTTGTGTAGATATTGACTCCTGTCCCCTCTTTTGACAGCTGGACAGAAAGGGTTAATGTCTGCCCCATGCTTCTCTGGGTCTGTCCTGTGGTGGAGCTGTGTGATTCTTTCTTCTGAGTGTTTCAGTTGTGTGACGGTCAGAATTGACAATAAAATGACTATTAATTATTTGTCATTTGTCCTCAGTTATCCATGTTGCGCTGGTGACTATCAGAACTCAGTTGCACTTCCATTACCAGTGAGTTACATTGCGCTTGGACTCACTTCCTTCTTGAATGAGCACTGTCCTTTCAAAGGGCCCTCTAGTGCTGTTTACAAGGCTAGAGTCTCTCATATCCTTCACCTTCTGCCCCTCACCCCTTTAAACAGCCCTCATTTTGTTTGAAGTACCTCCATAAACATGTAACAATAAAAGATCATTCCTCACCCAAATGGTCCTTGGATTCTGCCAGCGCGGGTTTCTCTCTGATCCTCAGGGTTTCCACAAGGCAGGTGAGCACAGTTCTGCATTGCGTTGGCTTTCAGCTTGACCACGCACACGTATTCATTAAGCTGCCGTGGACAAGTATCTACCAGTTCCCAGGACTTCTGGACACCAGGGATACAGCGATTCAAAGACTCTGGGCTCTGTTGCCAAGGTCCTTCCATTCCACAGGTGGGCAGGGAGGAAATAAAGATGTAATTACAGTACAGAGTGACACCTGTTTGATGGACCCCCAATCATGATGGACTTCTAAATACAAGGTCATTCTGTCCCCCAGGCTGTGACACTGGGCAAGGCCAGATGGGACTAGGATCTTGGGAGCATTTGAGGCTAGGTTCCTGTAAAGCTACAAGTGTTAAGTGTGTAAGTGGGTTGGGGAGGGGCATGCATCTTGTTTAAGGCTATATCCTCCTAGGGGTGTCATAGATAGAACAGGATTCCTAATTAAACATGAATTTCAGGTAAGCAATGCACATCGTTTCCTAATAGGAGTGGGGCCGCTAATACTGCATTCTATTTTTAAGTGTTCATGTTATATCTTAAACTTACCTTGGTGATCTGGGGCTTTCTTTGTTGAGTCTGGGATCCTGATACCCAGCTCTTTGTCTGTGCCTGGTATGGTCTCCATGCTTGAAAAATCAGTGTTGAATTAGTAGAAGGATAAACTCTTATCTTGGAGATGGGATATTTTCTAAGCACGAGGTAAATTCACATAGGTTTTATAGCTACTCCATTCTAGGTCCTTCCAAAAGCCTTATTTTCACAGGAAAACAATTACCTTTAGTTTCATTTAAAAATTTAATTTTGCAAAGCCCCAAACAGGAGCCTTAAAATTGTCATTGCTATTTGCGACCCTTCTAACAGGCGTCTACATAACTTCTCAAAAAAAATATACCAAGTATAGCTTTGAGTCTGTGACCCAGTGAAAATCTAACTTTGCTAAAAGAGCTAGGGTTCAAGGACACTCCTGGCCACTTTGTTTTCTCAGGAGCTGAGAGAGCTTGGGCAAGAGAAGACTGGGTTTTTGTTAACAGATGAATGAACCCATCAGGGCCATGGGAATGGTTTCCTGCTGACCTGACTGCATCCTGCTCTCCCAGGCTTCCAGGCAGCTCCCCTCCTCCTCCTTTATATCCTCTTCCTCTGGGGGTACACACCTCACCCTTTTAGCTCCTTGCTCTTGGGTGGGATACACATTTTACATCTCTTAAAAATCTGATTGGTTATTCACATTAGATTGTTCCCTCTCTGTTAATATATTTTTTTTCTACCTAGCTTTTCTTTGATTTGTCCTCCAGGACTGCCCCATAAGAGATTCCTCCTGATTCCCGTGGCCCTGGCAGACAATGAGGGGATTAAGTTGAAGAAGCAGATAAAGGAAATGGCGCTAAAGAAATAATTATAATTTTAATGAAGTTGAAATTGCTGAAGCAAGTCTCCAGCTAATGACTCAGTAAAGAAACATCACTGAGTGTAGTTAAAGGCAAGCAAGGACCTCTCTCAGGATATTTAGACAAGAAAGGCATGTTGACAGAAAAGGCATTTTCTTAGGAAATCCTAAGATCCTTTATTTATTTACCAGCAGCATGATAAGCGTTAGATCCATTCCTGAGCTTCCTTCTTCCCATAGCTCCAGGAAGCAAGCATGGTTGTCACCCCCACATTACAGATGGGCACACAGCCTCAAGCCAACTACATAACCCAATTACTGTGCCCACTAGCTCTTACCTATTCAAGTGGCAGCCACACATCTGGACCCAAGGCATCAAATTCCCCGTGAACTCCTAACACAGGCTGCCTCAGGGCCGATACACTTGTCCTACAAAGGATGAGAATATCAATATTTTGGACTTTGCCTATCACACAGTCTCTGTTGCCTTCCCATCGAAGAGTGGCTACAGATAGGCCAATAGACAAGGCTGTTTAAATAAGGCTTTATTTACAAACACCAGGGGCGAGGCACTTACCCAGGCTACAGTTACCACTTCTGTATTCGCTCCATGAACTCCACATATTGCCTTTTGTTGGTCTTAGATCTTCCAGCAGATCCACGAGACAGCCAACCCTTGACGATCTATCTTTCAGTTATGAGATTGGGGATTTGAAATGATTTTAACTTGTAAATATCTCACGGCAGTGGTGAACAAACATGAATAAGGAAGGTGCAGAGCTACGGGGTTGGGATGGGCACAGATATAATAAAAACTGAATTGGAATGTCATTATGCCGACAGTGCCCATAACCTGGACTCTGGTGATCTCACTGCAGAACGCTTCTTGGACACAGTTGATGTTCTAGATTGCAGTGGGGAATGAGCAACAGGACCATTTCCTGGAAGGAGAAGTGGCAGAGAGGAGCCTTAACTGTAATTTCCCTTTCATGTCCAGCATGATGTTCAAAGGTCTTTTACTCAGTTGAAAACAGAAGCATACAGTAGGTAGTGAGGTGCCTTCTAGAGGCTAGAGTTTCTGAAGTTCATTCATCTATTTACCAATATTTCGAGTCCTCTAGGGATGGTCTAGTGCACCTTACTATAAGAGCTGTGCACCTGACTTCAGAAGGCCTAATTCCAGAGTTCAAAGTGTTTAAGGTAGTTTCTCAAAAACAAAACAAAACAAACAAAAAACAAAGGGACAGAAGAGGGAACATTTGTCGCATTTTTCTATGAGAGGACAATCTTTACTTATGAGAGCTAATACTTTTTATATATACTATATGCTCAGCCTCCAATCACTATGTGGCAGAGGATTACCTTGAACTTCTGATCTTTCTGCCTCCACATCCCAAGTGCTGGAATTAAAGGCACGTGGTACTTTGTAGGTCCACAGATTACTTTGGGGGGGGGGTCATTGCGCACCAACACCCCTGGTTATCCATGGATCTGGGTGGACAGAGTCTTGGGCAGCTGTGAGCATGCAAGAGAAAGAACTTTCAGAAGACAGTTTCAGTGAACAAGCTCATTTAATTGGTGGGGAGGATGACACTTATCCAGAAGGGAGAGGGAGGTGCAGGGGTGATTGGTTGGGGTGAGGTAGCTTGCTGATGCCTGATTAGCATAGAGGGGTTTCTTTGCTGATATTGGCCAAGAGAGCATTGGCAAGGGAGAGTAACCTGTCCATGCTTGATTTGCATAGATAGATAAGTTGGAGGGACTTTCTCAGCCCCAGGGAAGGGGCGGGGGCTTAAGGGAAGATTACACAGAAGTGGTGGGAGTTATGTGACTCTGGTCGTGCATCAGATGGTGACAGCTGCAGGGGAGTTGTTTCCTTATCAGTTCTGTATGGCAGGAGGTCACTGGACTGATGAGAAAACAGATCTAGGGCTTATTGGCATTCCTGCATGCCTGGGAGGGGGAGCAGCCCCTCCTGGTCTGGTTCCACTTCAAGGCTGCCGGGATCAGGCTTTTCAGCTTAAGTCCTGCTTCTAGGATTGGACCAAGATTCTCGGAGTGAGGACCTGCTCCACTTTCCTACCCACGGCTGCAGTTTATACTTACTAGCCCAGATCTGTCCCCTCATAGCTCCAGCCCATTTTTAGTGGTGTTCAACAGTACTACACTCATTTGCTTTTTTTCATTCAGTGTTGGGAACCAAATCCAGGGGCCCCTGCATGCTGGGCAAGTACTTTATAAATAGAACTACTTTCCCAGCCCTAACACCAACCATTAACAAAGAAAAACATCTTCCTTTTGGTCCCAGAATACACTTATCCATGGTCAGATTTCCTTAAGAACACAAGCTTGGGCTGGAGAGGTATCTCAGTTGTTAAGGCATTTGCCTGAAAAGCAGAAGGACCTGAGGTCAATTCCCCAGTACCCACATAAAGCCAGATGCACACAGTGGTACATGTGTCTGGAGTTTTTTTGCAGTGGCTGGAGGCCCTGGCTTGCCCATTCTCTCCCTCCCCCATCTCTCTCTGTCTCTCTCAAATAAATAAATAAAATGTTTTTTAAAAAGAGCGCAAGCTTATTTTGTAATGAGGTCATGAGTTCTGTAGGCTAAACATGTGGTGGAGATCTGAGCGTTAACCATTGGCTGACTTCAATGCAAACTCTTTGGACCACTAATCCCTGTCTTGGTCCAGCCGAGGCAGGATTGCCTGAAGATCACTCCCCTGCACCTGTAAGCAGTGCACCTGTCACAAATTCATCTCTGACTCCAACTGTTGGTTCCATATTCATTTAATGGCTCTGAGGTGGAGCCCGGAATTATACTGTCAATCAGTACCTCCAGGTGACCTCAACACACCTGGTAAATGACACCAAAGAAACCTGAAGATGACAGAGGTAACGAGTGCCCATCAGGTTAGAGTTGGCACCTGGAAGCAGTGGGCCAGGTGTGTCTACTTCAGACACCTGTGGGGGATTAGCTTCAGGCTCCATTGAAGGAGTCAGGGGGGAGGGCCGAGCTATTTCTCTCCCCAGGAGCAGCCCTGAGTACTCTGGCACAGAGGCACAAAGGTGCATACGGGATGGGAAGGGGTGTGGTGAGGACAGCTCTGGAGGTGGCTCTGGAGTGACATGGTCACTCAGTACCTCTGCTGTAGCTTCTTTGTTGCTATAACAACCAGAAAGGAGACTTTCTTTGATGTTCTAAAATGGAGATGCTGTGTGTGCCAGGATGCCCACACTGCTCTGTTTCATAGCAAAAGGCCAGCCAGGAGACAGAGGTTATAAAAGACAGGGCAGGGCGATGAAAAAAGAGAGGAGAGAGAGGGAGAGAATCCATCTGTAGCTAATGAAGGTGTTGAGCTATCTGCCTCCTTCCTTGGACTTCTAGTCTCATCACAATGGCAACTGCATTTCCTTTGGCTTTTGGTAATGCTGTCTTCCCCCCTCTACCAAAAAGCAGATAGAAAAATTGGTGGTGGGTACTTTTGCTCTGCCTTTTTCCAGAAATTCAGTGTTCCTCTCTGTAGTTCCAGTTGCGTTGGCTACACCAGAGACCCTAAAAGGCCAACAACCAAGTTTTATCATTTGATTTTTGTTTGTTTTCAGTGTGCTCTCTAAGCCCAACATAAGGGATCCTGGAATTTCTCTAGAGCAAAGATCTGTGAACTCTACTTCCACAGCCATAGCCAGCCTCCTCTCTGCTTTGATAAATAAAGTTTTATTGAAACAGTTATATCTGTTTGTTTAAGCAATGTCTATGAGGGAGTGGTTGCAACAGAAACTTGTGTATAGTTCTAAAGACCCAGTCCTGAAGAATAATCCGGTCACCTGGGCTCCAGGCTGCTGCACACTATCTTGTGGTTGCTTTCGCTGCGAAATTAAGGTCATCCCCACAGTGAGTATTTAGTCTCATGCTGAGCTGGCCTGCTCTGCTCATTTGCCTGGAATATTCTTATCTTCCTCCCTTCTTCCCAAAGTGCCAACTTTATGCACTTGAATCTAAATACTATCTCCTCAGAAGTCATTGTTGAGACATCCCGGGGCCAAACGAAGCTGCCAGCCATACACTTTCAGGAATCACTCATGACATTTGTAATTACAGTTTAGTCTGGCTCGTGTTTTCTCTGGCTTGTCTGCGGCTGTGAGCACTGTGAAGGCAGGAGCTGTGTCTGTGGCTAGGCTGGAAGTGGCTCTGTCAGTCTTCATTTGATAAATAAATAAATGGAAAATTAGACAGCCGTGAGTGCATCATTAACTCATGCCACAAGGTAACATCAGTTCTACCTCACATGAATCATGTAGATAGGTTTGTGCTCGAGATATTTCCCTTTCCCCGGATGCCACCCCCCCCCAACTTGGTGTTTAATATCTAAAGCACTAATGCTTGAAGCAACTAGACTCCAGGGTTTAGGAGCCTGGATCTATCCAGGACAGTCTGTTTCCAGAGTCTACATTACATGTTCATTTCCCAACTGTGCACCCAGAGGCTCTGGGGACCACAGTGATCTCACACAGGGGTTCTTGATACTGCAGTGAACTCATAGGGGCTCTGGGTACTAGAGTAAACTCACACAGGTGTTCCCAGTGCCACAATGATCTCACATAGGGGCTCTAGGGTATCACTGCAGACTCACACAGGGGCTGTGGAATAGTTAGAGGTTTCTGTGGGCCTCAGTGATTCTCAGCATCTGCTGGCTTTGAGAAACTTGGGTTTGCTGAATTTCTCCATGACACTCTGTGGAATTCTTAGTCAGAAGTATGACTGTGTGAGCATCAATCAGGAGCAGGAAATGAGTGTTCAGCTGGTTCCTAGGACGGAAGGCTGTCAAGACCCAAGAAAAGCCCAAATCTCCCATTACCCAGTAAATGTGCTTACTTAAGAGTGAAGTAGAGCCGGGCATGGTGGCGCACACCTTTAATCCCAGCACTCAGGAGGCAGAGTTGTAAGGTTCGAAGATCTCCTGAAGACAGACCACCAGAGACTCGAGTCAGAGCAAACACACAGGTTGCTTTATTCAGACAGGTTCGAATCTGGACCACAGCCACACAGCTAAGTAGCTAGCTGGGAACAACGGCCCTCAGCATTCCAGTTGAACTCTTTTTAAAGGCTGAAGCAAACATTCTTTAGAATAAACACGAGTTCCTATCTTTGTTAGCTATATTTTTGGGTCTGGGGGTGAGGGTCAGAGGGTATCGCTTGCGCAAGCATGTGTATAGAAGCAGATAGTGGTGGTTAGAACTAAAGAGGAAAAAAAACATCTGTTTGGCCAGAAGTCCGGTGTTTGATCATTCTTATCTTTCTACATTCCTATGTTATAAGCTTCTCTTACAGAGAATAGAAAATGGCCATTAGTGTTCCTGACTCCTACTTAACTCTTATCGCCAGCTGTACGTTTGGTATTTTCCCAGAGACCTATAGCACAGCTTCCCAGGCTAAGGTTAACACATTGAAATAAGTATTTTGTGCTTAGCCATTTTATTTCATAAGAGTCTCTACTTTTCTATTTCAAACATACTTTAAATCATACTTTAAATTCCATAATCATATTTGATATTTCACAGAGGTAGGATGATCGCCGTGCGTTCGAGGCCAGCCTGAGACTACATAGTGAATTCCAGGACAGCCTGGGCTAGAGTGAGACCCTACAAAAAAAAAAAAAGAGTGAAGTAGAAATATATTTTCTTTTAATGTAGATTATATATATATTTTTTAAATTTTACATTTATTAAATTCATTCTTTCAATCAATTTGTTAGGACACTCCTTAAGTTTTTGGAACTAACAGCTTAATAAGTACAACTGCTAGCTGTTTCTTTTGGCCCAAGGGTGCTGCAAATAGACTGGGTGGCAGGAAATCACCACCACTAGGTCTTGCTTCAGCCCTCCCTCCACTGTAGAAAGGAGGGCATTAGTTCTGAGTCCCATGTCTTGGGTACTTGGGTATGCAACCTTGTCAGCTGCACAGGGTTCCAGGCTCAGGGGGGCTCTCCACTCAAGTTTCATGCTCACCTCTTACCTTAAAGTGCTTAAAATACCATCCTATTT
Source organism: Zapus hudsonius (assembly GCA_004024765.1). Taxonomy (NCBI): domain Eukaryota; kingdom Metazoa; phylum Chordata; class Mammalia; order Rodentia; family Dipodidae; genus Zapus; species Zapus hudsonius. The sequence continues at coordinate 20,639 of PVHP010007702.1, read as the reverse complement.
GACCTTGTGATTTTCCTCTTACTTTTAAGATAAGCTCTCACTCTGTAGCTCTACCCTTGACTTTATTATTGCTGGGAGAAAACACCCAACCAGAAGAACCTGCTTATAGAAAGAAAGAGTGAATTTCTGGCTCATAGTTTCCAGGGCAAACTTCATGCTGGGGAAACCATGGCAGGAAGTAGTTGTGACATCTACACAGCAGCAGGAGGAAGCAGAGTGAGCTGAATGCAAAAAGCTGGCCTGGGCTAGAACATCCCCAAGATGCACCCCCACAACATACACATTGTTCCTCAAGGCTCCACCTCCCAAAGACTCTACCAGCTGGGGCTTAAGTACGAAGCCGAGTCACAAGTGCACAAGGCTATAGGAGACATTTTACATTTAAACCCAGTGTCTTAGTCAGCCACACGCTGCTGAGATGAATCTCCAAATGAGGCACAGAGAAAAGGATTTATTGAAGCTTCAGATCCAGGGGAAGTTCTACAATGGAGAAAGAGGCTGGCCCTCTTACAGGTCCAAGAAACCCATCACCAACACCACACATACAAGCAAAACAGGCAGGGTGGCCAAGGAGAGAATTTCCTCCCCTTTAGATAGCGTTAGGGTCTGAGCCTTACAACCCTTTCCCAGATTTAATGGCTCCCTCAAGTCTCTGGAATTTCCTTCCTGCACTGCCCACAAGGAAGGGATGTTCATTTCTAGCTCCTCTGAGCTTCTTTACATCCTGCCCTCTGCTGAGAGGCTGCCTTCCTGTAAACATCCTCAGAGACCCACCCAAGATAATTAAAAAGATCAAGTTGACAACAAAACCTAACCATCACACACAGTAACCCAAGCTAGCCTGGAACTCACAATGTAGCCACAGCTGCTGGCCGTGAATCTACGGCAATCCTCCTGACTCTGTTCTATGACGTAGTGTTGTGGGATTGGAGCACTGGGAGGTGTCGGGTCAGAGACCACTCTGAAAGAAAAGGCTTTAATCAGAGGAAATACGAGCGAGCGGCCAGGCTATTTTCACCAGAGTGGAGAAAAAAGGGCAGGTTAGGAATTTCAGGGGAAGTGCCCAGGTTGCGGGGGAGGGTTCAGGTGGCCCAGGTGGGGGAAGGGATGTCCTTTCAGTCAGACAGACACAGCAGGTGGGGGGCTTTATCTCCTGTTTATGAGGCAGGCTTTGGTTTTGGTGTTAAAACTTCACTGGTGCGGGGGAGGGGATGAGGTGTTGCCTGAGTTTTGACCTAACTGGAGGGATTAGATCTCCATAAAGACAGTAGAGACTCACAGGCTTGTGAACTCCCATTTCAGGTCCCTGTTCAAATTGTCAAAGAATTGAAAACTGATGACCCACAGAAGGGCGACTTATGAGAATTTATTAAGGATACAGTGAACACAGGAGAGCAGATAAAAAGCAGGAAAGTGGAATTCCTCCCCTTTTCAGCACTGATGAGAAGAAGACGAGGAATTCTCTCACAAGCTTCTCAGGTCCATGTATGTGAATCAGGCATTCAACTACAATGAACCTCATCACCAGGCTGAGGAACATGGGAGGGAACCTGAAGTGTTTGGGGGGGGGGGTTTGTTGACATCACTGTCCATGAGTGCAGGAATCTGGAGGACCCCAAGATATGTGGGGGGGGGGTCTGTGGGAGGCCAAGCAAGTGTAAAGGAAATGTGTCACCTCTACTGCTTAGGAAGGAAGCCTTGACAGCCCGAGAGCTTCCCCTCTGGACTAGAAATTGCTTTAAGTGCAGAAAGAAGGCAAAAGCGCTCCAGGAAACTCAAAGCAGTAGACATGCCTAGGGTGTTTCTCAGCTTCACCCCTGGACAAGAAAGAGGGAAAGCAAGAGTCTCTTTCCCAGACCTGCTTTACGTCAGGAAGATGAAGAAGACATAGTGTGTGCAAGGTGCACACACCACAGAGGGTCACATACTACCGAGGGATGCACACAGAAAGATGCACACATTTCTGGAAAAGTTTGGTGTGGTCTTTCTGTCACTCTGGCCAAAAACAAGCTGCATAAGCACTTGTGAATTGTGACCTGTGAGTAACATGAGTGAGGCCATTTTGTGATTATGTGAATGAAAAGTTCCACTCTCAACATTTAAAATGGATATTGTACAGTCTAAAAGGAAATTGTAAAATTCAGATGCCTAATTTAAATTCTCAAGTATTTTTTTTTTTACTTTCAGTGATAATAAATAGTGAATAAAAATCACAATCGCAAACTGAAATGGAGAATGAGGAAGTGGAGGGAGGGTGCTTATAGCATGTGAGTTCTCCTACCACACTGTCTTCCTGATTTGGAGACTTGTACCTGTCAATAGAAACACAGCTCTTGAGCTGGAGAGATGGCTCAGAGTGAGAAGTGCTTGCTTGCAAAACCTAGCAGACTGGGCTTTGCTTGCCAGTACCCATGTAAAGCCTTATGCACAAAGTGGTGCACGTATCTGGAGTTCATTTGCAGTGGCTGAAAGCCCTGGTGCTCCTCTTCTCTGTCTTTTACTATCTCTCTCTCTCAAATAAGTAAAGAAATTCAATAAATTAAATATTGAAAACATCACAGCTCTTGCTCTAAAGGATATAGGAGGTAGTTTATTCTGAGCCAAATATGAGTGACCACAACCCAGGAACACAGACTCAGGCTGCCCTTGTGATTTATTGCAACCTGGAACTGGTTACATGGACTTTAACAGTGATAGCATAAAGTCCTAAGTTGCTGTACCTACAAATACATTGGTGAGAACAGCGGGCTGGCAGGTTACAGCCAAGCAGATGTGCTCTAGATTTCAGGTGTTACCTGGTGTCATTTTTGATGCTGGGTTGGGCAGAAGCTGGGTCTGTCTGCTCAGCATACATTCAAAAGTTTTGATCTGACAGGGAGAAGGATTTTAGGGGCGGGCAATCAGTGGCTGTTAAGATGCATAAAGTCAGCCTATAGAATCTTCAACCCAAATGTGGCTTTTTTCAGGGGTCTTCAGGTCACACAGCCCAAGTTTTCTTTTTCCTCTGCCTGTCAGGATTCTTGAGCAGGATCTGTCTGGGAGGATCAAAGCAGGCTGCTTGGGACCCAGGATGGGGTTTCCTTCACTTTCTCCTCCCCTTTCTGAATGATCCCACCGAGGACCCCAGCCTGCCTTTTAAGACTTTCAGTCTAGTCATTTAGTAATTGACCCGGTGGCTGACAGAAGCCCCTCAGCTCCATTTTCAGCAGTGCCCCAGGCCAGTCACAGAGGCTGCCAAGCTCCAAGGAACAGTTATTTTCCTCATCACTGACTTTCTTTTAGAGTTGTACCTTCGGAACAAAGGACGGAAGAGGAGCATTTGGTTATCAAAGGGAGCCAGCCCCCAAATTTACTTTCCTTTCCCTGTCATGCAAATTTCCAGCCAGAGGCCTGCCGGGCCACTTTGAACATTAGGATCACAGAGCCTCTGGAAGGCTTCAATGGGGCTTCTGATGAGCCTCTGATTTACCTGCCCGAGGAAGAAAAGAGCAGAGAACAATAGCAAAAGCCTCTCTGAGGGTATGAAAGCCTGTGTCTAATTCTGACTCTCTTTTGCCAGGAGGAAATGCCAGGTAAGAGCCAGCAGGTCAGACAGGGCTGGCTCAGGAGATACCCCTGTGTATTCCATGAGATCCCAGTTAAGGGTAGTGGGAAGGATTTGTCCTTAAGTGAGGTTTTGTTAAACAATTTAATGAAATCAGTTCCTTCCTTTCATGGACATGGGGTCTTATATTTTGTCAACAACATAAGATGTCAATACAGGATGCTGAGTTCTTGTTGCGCCCCCGACATAAGTCGAATTGCCTGGTGGTCATTAGTGAATCAAGAACTTTTCATATTAAGAGTAGGTGGCCACAACTCCAGCTAACCAAGAACCTACTATGCATGAAGTTCATTCAAAGGGGACTGGACTCCAGAACCAGGAGACAGCTGGGAGAGCAGAAGATCACCAGTGATTAGCACTGCTGCTTGGATTTGCCTGAGCTTAGAGAAAAAGAGAAGAGCAGAGTCCCCTGTTGTTGTGGTCAGCTTCTTAGTTGCTGCGCAGAAAGAACCCAAACAGAAGCAGCTTGTGGAGGAATGGGTTTATTTGGCTTACGGACTCAAGGGGAGACTCCATCCTGGCAGGGAAAATGATGGCATGAGCAGAGGGTGGACATCACCTTTGCCACAGCACTGCAAACAGCGCCAGGAAGGTGTGTCAAACACTGGCAAGGGGAAGCTGGTTTATAACCCCATAAGCCCGCCCCCAACAACACAGCTCCAGAAAGGTTCTAATTCCTGAGCTGCCATCAGCTGAGGATCGGATCACTGAGAACACATTCATTTGTTTGTGGGGGACACCTGGATCAAACCATGACACCTGTGGTGTGAAGACGTTTTTTGTGGAAGGATTCCATTCACAGGATTTCATCCTGAAGTTGAGAAATCAGTGCTTCTGTTGAATTCTAAACACAAACAGAAGGTGAAGTAGCAGAGCGCCACGTGTCAGATGAAGAAATGGAAAGAAGATAGGAGATCTTGGTGGGGACAGTTGGGGAAAATGTTTGCCAAGAAGAGGGACCGTGCCAAGTATGAAGAAGATGGAAACAGAACCGCAAAGCCCATGAAAGTGGAGAAGATGCTCTTAAGATCCCAAGATTAAGATGAGTTCCTGTAACCTGGAAGGCACACAGCAGCGGTTGGAACTTCCCTTACGGCGTCTCTGTAGTGGTTAATGTAAAGAAACGGTTCATCTTGGAAGCGTGCTGTATTGAGACAGATGTGGAATGGCCCTGTACATCTCTTCAACTGGCACTCACCAAGAGCAGACTCTTGGTACCTTGCTCTTCAACTGAGAGGCTCAGAGGCTTCCCGTAGACATAGCTACCCCCTTTGATGTATACGGCACCCGTGGATCTCCAGCTACTGATTTGCCTTTCTCGAATTGACTCCTAAAAGTTAATGTCATTATATTTATATTTTACTGCAGATAACTGAGCATGTCAAACCAATTGACACCTTTCATTTGAATCAAATGTTATGAAAAACTGTCATTTATAAATGTACCAGGAACACACGTGCCTCTACCCCCTGAAGTATGTACCTGTTGCCTACTCTTTGCAGGAATTCCAGGGTAGAGGTGATCATTGTTTGTTTAAAACAGTTAATTTGGTGGTGGTGGGCTCTTTTTAAAAATGCTTATAATAAAAATCTGTTTTCATGTTAAAAAAAAAAAAGAGTAGGTGAAAGCAGGTGTCTTCTCCCTCCAATGGGGTCTTCAGGTAATGCTTGACAATGACAGCTACCTCAGATTTCCAGATACTTTTGCTAATTGTCCTCAGCCAGCAAGCACAGGCACAGTGACCAACAGCTCCCCTCCAGTGAAGCAGTGCTAACCCTACTGTGTGGGAAAGAGTTCCTTCAGGAATATTCCAGCAGCAACCTCTAGCTGAGATTTTATCGGGATAGGACCAGTATGAAGGGATTAAGAAGGGAGGAAGATTCTCAGAGGCCATTTAAAACTTTCAAATGCATGGCTGAAGACTTGGTTCAGTGGCTAAAGGCACTTGCTTGTAAAGCCTCATGGCCTGGGTTCGAGTCCCCAGCACTGACATAAAGCCAGATGCACAAAGTGGAGCATGTGTCTTGAGTTTGTATTCAGGGGTAGGAGGTCCAGGCATACTCATGTTCTCGCTTTCTCTCTCAAATAAATAAAATATAAAAAAATTACTTTCAAGTGTAGCTATTTCAGGTAGTGGTCCTCAAACTGTCTGGTTAAAAAAAATGAGCCCAGAAGAGTAGCTTGGGACTTTAAAGTTGCAGGGAAATTTGATCCCAGTAAATAAAAGTGGTCAGTGATTCCCGACCCACAGTTTAAAATTCGGTTGGCTATCTATCCTCTGTGCTGAGTTTTGGCCCATGAAAAACAGCCTTCAACATACTACACGCTTAAAATCATTAAAAACAGTAATTACAGTGGGGATGATTATTTCCTACTTGGTTGGCCCGGGAAGGAGGAGGGAGCAGTTTTCTTGCTCAAGGCCTTCTGGGAAGAACATATTTTCACATTTGTTGCAGTCAGTTTTCTAGTTGCTGTGCAGAAAGAAACCAAACAAAAGCGGCTTGTGGAGGAATGGGTGTGTGCTTTATGTGGCTTACAGACTCAAGAGGAGACGCCATCCTGGCAGGGAAAATGATGGCATGAGCAGAGGGTGGACATCACCTCCACCACAGCACTGCAAACAATGGCAGGAAGGTGTGCCAAACACTGGCAAGGGGAAGCTGGCTTATAACCCCCAAAAGCCCGCCCCCAACAACACAGCTCCATCGAGGTTGTAAAATCCAAACTGCCATCAGCAGAGGATCGATTACCCAGAATACATTTGTTTGTGGGGGACACCTGGATCAAACCATGACAGCATTCATCCCAATAAGTCTCGGTGGACACCGTGGTTTTTATTGTCTTCCAGTATACCCAGTTTGGCCCTCTGAGGTTTGTTTTTCTACTTGTTTATTAAAAGCTCACTTATTCTTTTCTCTCATCTCTGCTTCGTAGAGAAGGAGCCCCTGGGGAGCCTCCCTAATCTCAGGTTTCTGGAACAGATGGTCTGTGGAAAGGCATAGTGGCTGAGCATCCAAAGCTAGTCACAGAGTTCATGGGCGCCGGGGAGTTTCTTCAACTTTAGCCAATTATTCACATGTGAGAATATGGGCCCCTGAGTCGCTAAGTCTTCAGAGGTATTATTCTTCTGTTTAGGGTTAATTAGATACTGGAAGTCTGGATGTGTGAAATTTCCCAATTGTTAAGAATTAGAAACCAATGTAAGAAGAATCTTTTATTAGTTAATGATTGTAGGGCAAGGATAGGTTTTAAATAAATAAATAAATAAACAGCCCATGGTACAAAGTCAGCCCAAGACCTTATGTTCAAATCCCTCACATTAAATTCAGTTTCAATTGGGACCATTAATTGTGTACTAAGCCATTAATATGGGGGAGGGGCAGGGGAGGAGAGAGGGAAGAAGGGAGAGAGAAGTGGTGGCATTTATTGTTCTGACTGACTGCCAGTCTCTGGGTAAGCTATCAAAATAGTACATATCCTGGTCACTCTCTGGAAAATGGGACCAAAGATCGTCCCGTCCTTTCTGAGTTATTATGAAGACTGAGGGAGTAGTGTGCCACACATCCAAGTGTGTGGAGCGTGAGTCATTGTCACTTAGTAAGTGTCCTTTTGGGTTAATAACAATGACACTGTTTTCCGTAGGCTCTAAGCCAATGCTTTGTGAGTGTCATCCCCACTGTGACCCACTCCTGATGGCTGGCCCTGGATTCCTCAGTGTAGCATGGAAAATCCCACATCTAGGAAACCTGCTCAGTTACAACCCTTGGTCACCCTCCACACACCCCAGCAGAGCAGTGACTAGTCTGTCTGCTCTGCTGGTGGCATAGTTACAGCTGGCTTGTGACTGACTGTAAGTGTCTCCCACTGAGACCAGTGCTCAGAGGCGAGATTTATGATGGTCACTCACTGAGACGCAGTATTGAGCTGGGCTTCGGGTGGCCAGCCCAGCCCAGCAGCAGGTGGCAGGGTCAGCCAGCCCATGATGGCACTCGCTACAAGTTTCTACTGAGAGGCACGCATGGGAGGTCAGACTCAGCCTGAAGAAAAGATTTAGCCTGGCAAAAGTAGAAATGAGTGACACACCTTTGTTATTGACCTAGAAAACAGGACTCGGGTCTGGTTCCAGGACATAAGTGATTCATAGAAATAAAGCCCACCAAAGCAGGTACTGCAAAAGGAAGTGATGACTTCCAAGCTGTCCCCTCTACGCCCAGGCAGTGAGAGAGGGCAGAGTGGTCCCACGGATCTCAGGATCCCAATCTGAGCTCTTCCCATTTTCTTTGAGACTGAAACTTCCTTGTGTTGTCACAGATTCAGACCTGCACGGGGACTAGAAAGTTCTTTTATCTGATAGAAATGGAGTCTATTGAAACATTCAGATTGCCTATGCAGACTTCGTTTATCCCTGATCTTATTTGGGGAAGCAATGATTCTAGTTGAAAATACTTTCTTAGGTCCTCAGGGGTGTCAAGGGACACGGTTATGGTCAATGAGATGTGGGCAGCAGTAAGCTTTTCAATAAATTAAACTTCAAGATATGAAGATGAAAACTTATGTCTCTCATTCCTGACACATTCCCTTCATCTTGCCTGGGACACAGATAGGATGTGTGGAGGTAGAGAAGCCGCTTTGTCTCCATGAGGCACAAAAGCATTTGGTACGGATGTCAGAGAGCGTGTGAGGGTTATGGTCCTTTATACTCTTTCTGGTGAGTTATATCAACCAGGCAGTGCTCCTGCATGGACTTATTTCATACAAAATTTCTCTTTCCTTCCATTAGAAGTTTTCTTCTGTGTAGTATATACAACTAAATAAATTCTTGATTAATGCAGAAGGTGTTTCTTTCAATGGTGTTTAGCAAATGTTATGAGCCTTTCAGATAGACAAGACTTTTATCATGTCACTCAGTGTGTGGACTGTGCTTTGTCTGTGTGTGCGGGGTTTCTTACAGGCCAATGTATATATGTGGGGGTCAGAAGAAGAGCCTGGGAGTATTGCTTCCACATCCTGTTTTGTTTGAAACAGGCTCTCTCTTGTTACTTTGTCACTAGGCTGTCTGGTTAGCTGGCCTGGAAGCTTTGGGTATCTTTTGACTCTGCCTTTCATTTCATTGCTGTGGACACACTGTGGTTAGAGAGGTGTGTGTCACTCCGGCGTCTGGCTTTCCATGGTGTCATGGTGTGTTTGATCCAGGTGTCCCCCACAAACAAATGAATGTGTTCTCAGTGATCAATGCTCAGCTGATGGCAGTTTGGGTTTTACAACCTCGATGGAGCTGTGTTGTCAGGGGCGGGCTTATGGGGTTATAAACCAACTTCCCCTTGCCAGTGTTTGGCACACCTTCCTGCCATTGTTTGCAGTGCTGTGGCAGAGGTGATGTCCACTCCTCTGCTCATGCCATCGTTTTCCCTGCCAGGATGGAGTCTCCCCTCGAGTCCATAAGCCAAATAAACCCATTTCTCCACAAGCTGCTTTTGCTTGGGTTCTTTCTGCGCAGCAACTAGAAAGCTGACTACAACACATGGGTTCTGGGATTTGAACACAGGCATTGGCAGCAAAGCCTTTGGAGCACTGAGTCATCTCCACAGGCCCTGAGTTTGTAGTTGGTGGAGATTCTACATGTTCTTCAGGGTCCTCTACTTCATGAGACAGAGAAGGGGTGGGATTTGGGGCCCACCATGCTTTTAAAGGCTCATTAAAAAGTTTTACTTTTTTTAAAAATCAGAAGCAAAATCTAATTTGGACTATATGCTAACTCAGTCATACAATATAATTTTCATACCTTTTCATGTAGGAAAGGGCATACAAACACAAATATTTATAGCCCATTGCTAAACACTTGGTCGTCAGCTGGTGGTAGGGTTTGGGGAGGTTGTAGAACCTTTAGAAAGTGGAGCCTTACTGAAGGAAGTGGGTCACTAGGGGTGGGTCTTGAGGTTTCATAGCCTGACCACTTCCCATTTGCTCTCTGCTTCCTAATTGAGATGTAAGGAGCCTGCCCACCATGTCTTCCCCGCCAAATTGGACAGTGTCCCCTCTGAATGCAAGTTGAAATAAACTCTTTTCCTTCCTTAAGTTGCTTCTGGTAAGGTATTTGTTCACAGCAAGAGAAGGTAGCTAACACTTTTATGAAGATCACTTTGTAGACCAGACCATTTTATCACAGTAAAGTAGCCTCGTTTCTTCTTGCTCATTTTCTTTTCCATCATCTCCCCTCTATGGATAAAGGAATATTCAAGAGAATGTGTGTGTGTGTGTGTGTGTGTGTGTGTGTGTGTGTGTGTGTGTGTGTGTCTGTGTGTGCGTCCATGCATGTATGCATGTGTGTGTGTGAACTGGAAAGCCTTTGACATGGTAATTAATTAATTGGCATCCTGATTAAAGAACCTTGTGAATGCCCACAATGTAGCAAGTACTTTCCTAATGCTCTTAGGAAGATTACAGAAATAGGTATGTGTGGGACCTAATGTCTGGTACATCTGATACCCAACAGTACTGTTTTAAGTTACCTCTATCTGGGCTGTGAGCTCTCAGCTAGCTCCCAGCTAGTCTCCTCCTCCCTTGGTGGGCAGAACTTTATAAAGTGGCTTCCTCATAAAAAGGAATCCTCTAGCTTCTGCAGAAAAGCTATCTTTTCCACCTGAATTTAATTAAGACTCAGCATTCCTTTCCACAGTCATTACTGTCCTATCTCTTCCTCCTCCTCTAATGATTTTGTTCTCTACAACTGTTTATAAAACTCATTCTCCAAACACAACAAGCAGAGAGTGACCATTAATTCAAAGACCCATTTAACCAACTTCCACTGGACAAAGCTATCAGAATTTCAGACTTGGTTTATTTTATTTGGTTGTGAGAGATTTTTTTTCATCCTTATTATAACTCATTTACAGATCCATTTATGAAAAAAAAGAGCAACTGGTTATCAGGAAAAACTGTGTGTTTCCCCATTACATTATACTGTAGTACATCAGGGTGCATTGAAGATTTTATAATATGTTATAAAAGCGTCAAATATAATTTATATGTAAATATCCTGTGCAAAGGTTTACTCTAATTTTTTCCCTACTACATGCTAAAACACCCACCAAGTGCATTTGAGACAAACAGAATGATAGATCCCACTGTGATGAGAAAACCCCTCCTGCAAAGCTGCCGCAAGGAGGAAGAGGAAATTTCCCTTGGATCATCTATTTCAGATTCAGAATGAGAAAATACCAGGGTTTCTCTCTCCTCTTCAGGAGCAGAGACGTAAAATCCACCCCATCTGCTACCAAATGTGCCCATTTGCAACCTGTCTGCCCCCTTGCCTGGGGCAGAAGTCCCAAAGAGGCCCTGGAGAGAGGGTGTACCCCTTTCCACCAGGCTGCATTTGATTGAGGCTGTGTTGTTGAAATGGAGCTGATTAACTCTATAATTGCCAGATCTGTATTTTGTTGCATGCTCAGAGCCCAGGAGAGACCACGCCGCAGGGTGAGATGCACAAGGACTCCCCTGGTGACCTGAGTTTCCCTTCTTTAATTGACCCTTGGTCAGATGCTGACAATGTGTCCAGCAGTGGCCGAGGCTCGTGCTTTACTCAATCTATTGTTGATGTTCAGAATGAATCCAGAGACCTGTTTATACAAATGATCTGAATCCCGCAATGCTCCCTGAAGCTCCCATCTCTCTTCTCGCATCATGCTGAACTTGCCCAGCAGAGCAGGGAATGATGATTCTCTGAGGAGCACATCTCCATGAAGAGGTCCATATTAGTGTCACCTAATTTTTCTCAATTAATCTCTATCACCTACCTACCTACCTATATATCTTCTGCCTGTCACCTGTCCATCCATCCATCTCTCATCTGTCAATTACCTATCTATCACCTGCCTACCTCCATATCTTTTATCTGTCATCCATCTCTGTCTATTTTTATCTATCTATCCATCAATCAGTTATCGACCTACCTACCTACATATCTCTGTCTGTCATCTATTTATTCTCCCATCACCTACCAATCATCTCTCTCTATCCACATCAGTCTGCCCATCTGTCAGTTACCTTTCATCTCCCTACCCATGTATGATCTGTCATCTAGTTATGTCTATTTTCTATCATCAATTAATCACGCCTGTTTTTCCTCCTTCCCTCTTCTCTCCCGCCCTCTCTTTCTCTTCCTCTCTTTTCCACCTACCCACCCACCTATCCATTCAGGCTCCTGTGTACTCATTCTCAAGGGTGACCCACACAGCGGAATATGCCCGGCAGTGTGCTTGGTTCTGGGGAGCAGGAATTGCTGCATGGTGAAGTGAGTCTACTGCTCACATAGCTGAACATGTAGGGGAGCCCAAGAGGACTAGGGTGGTGGTGGTGGAGGTAGGTGAGTCATGAGAATTTCGAAGCCCAGAGTGGGAGGATGTGACCCGGATAAAGTACTCCAGCCAGGAGGGCTACCTGGAGGAGGCAACGGCGGAAAAATGACTGAGGAGAGAGGGGCAGGTATGATTCAGAAGGAGCACCCACAACGTTTTGGATTCTTGGAGGAGGGCAAGGGCATGGAAAATGGGGTGATGACAGAAAAACAGGGAAGGTAATAATGACACTGTGGTCAACTGCTTGTTCTGTCCTGTGCAGCAGAGGCCAGGGGCATGATGGGAAATGTGGACAGAGAAGTCTGTGGAGTAAGGGAGGAGGACTTTGCCAGGGGCGACAGGAGAGGTGAGTGTAGGCTTGGAAACTTCAAGCCAGAGATCTGCAGGGAGGTCAGACCTGGCTTGCTCCTGGCCAGGCTCAGGCTCCCAAGCAGGTGGCAGCTATGGAGGATGCCTGGGTGGGATGGGTTGACCTTGAACCCCACTTAATGAGGACTTCCGCCTGCTCACCTCTAGGCACCCGTGTGCCCATGAGCTCATCTCCAGCCCTGGCATTCAGAGGAAGCTTTCCATGCCCATCCTTCCCTGTTTTGAATATATGCACTGTTCAGGCTATTTAAGTGGCTTTTTAAAGGCTTTTAAAATGGTATTTGTTTATTTTTGACCTAATCACACTGGAGATGTTTTGAAAAGCTCAACTATAAGAAAACCCAAAGCCAAGGCTAATCTAATGACACATAGCAATTATCAGGAGAAGACTGTATTAACGGGACAATAGAGCATGCTGGGAGCTGTGGAAAACCAGACACTTGCCTGTTGAAGAACCCAGAGTTTCCTCTGGGTTGGACCTGCAGGAGATCCTCACAAGATTAGATCCAATCCCCTGGTAGGGGAGTTCCCTTGAGACACACAGCCTTTGAGAGGTCCCTCCCAAAGAGCAATAAGATGCCAAGAATGTGTTTAAAGTCTAGCGGGGCAGCATTGTGTGTGCTGTCCTTTCCCTGCTGTGGTTGGGGAAACTCAGGGGTTCAGGCTTGCTGGGGGTGGGACTTCCGGTGATACCCCAGCCTTTGAGTCTGCATGCTCCTGTCAGCTCCTGTCAGCCCCCAGCCTCACTGGATCACCAGGCTGGACTTGGCAAACTCCTTTCTTTGGTGTGTCAGCGCCTCACTATCTGGGATAAACAGATACAGATCGTTTCATGTGGTTAAGACACACAACAGAGACTATTTGAAACAGGCAATCCAATTGACATGTGTGTGTATATATATATGTGCGTGGTGTGTGTTTATGCATGTGCACACACATGTATGCACGTGTGCGTGGAGGCCCATGACATGGGTCTTGCTGGATTGCTCTTCACTGTTTTTCTGAGACAGGGTCTCTTGCTGAACCAAGAGCTCACAGATTTGGCTAGACCAGATAGCCAGTGAGCCCTTGGGGGTCTCCTTGTCTCCACCTCCCCAGTATTGAGATGACAGGCATGTACTACCACACCTGACATTTTCCCTTGGGTGCTGGGACCCACATTCAGTTCTTATACTGGTTCAGCAAGCACTGTACCCACTGAATCATCCTCCCAGCCTGAAGTCTCAAAGCTGATGTGGAAGTTCCCACCCTTGGAAATATGTCTTGTCTTTGCTGTTATTTTGCAATGGATATGCATGTGCCCACCATCCTTGTTTGCAGGTGAGGATGAGGTTGTGTGGGCTGCAGTCTCAGGCTCTGGCATTGCAAGTGGGGAGAACAAGGGGCTCATCTAATAGCAATAAGGCAGTTCCAGCAGCTCCCAGGAGGGAGTTACATCTTGAAGCACACACAGGGCTCTGGGAGGCAGAGGAGGTGGGGTGGGGGTTCATACTGTCATGGTCTCAATGGTCCTTTGAGGTGGGCACAGAGCACTCGGTACTAAGGAGGAGATGGAACTTGAACCCATAGCAGCAAGCCAAGGAGGTATTTCTGCAAGACCATATCCAGAGAAGACAAGAATTGTATAAGAACAAAGGGGTTGTAAAAGACTCGCTCTCTTGGGAACAAGCCTATATTAGAGACTCTAAAAGGTCAGCAAGTAATTTAAAATCTGAGCTGCTTCTATTATCTGCAGTCCTCTCTCTGCCCACAGCTGACCTCTGGGGTCAGGTGTGGATTTAAAGTCTGTCTCCTGGTTGTTTCAGAACTTGCAGTAGAGACATTGCCCACCAGGTGGCGATGCTCTCATTAGGAAAACAACAAAGGCAACTTCAGTTTCAGGATATTGGCTGGATTCTCTGATCCCTGCCTAAGCCCGGGTTTATAGCTAATAAAAGAAAAATAGCTTACACACTTTCTCTTTGTGATACTATCTACAGTTCCCGCCACACCAAGCCCATACTATTTCTTTCTGCTGCATCACTATGCAAACAGTATAGATGGGGAAACATCTGTGTTATTTTAGGCATTCATTTTCTCTAGAAGCAGAGTTAAAGAGAGAGCAGACTAGAAGCCCTCGTTCAAAGGTGGTCGGAGAACTGCATCAAGACTGGGGCGAGAAAGAAATAAGTTATATTTTGCTTCTTTTAGCTTCCCAAGACATATGGGGATTGGGGAGATGGCTCAGCAGTTAAAGGCATTTGCTTGCAAGACTTAAGGATTCACACAGATATGTGGCAAAAAAATAAAAAAAACCAAAACAAAACAAAACAAAAACAACTCACTTCTAAGAAAGACAATGTGGGACCCTTTTTAATAGATATGTTCTCTGTCTATCTCAGTCAGTGGTGAGGGGCCCTTAGCTTTGTCCTAGGTCAGTCAGCACAGGGCAGGCACAGGGTGGGAGGGGTTGGGGAAGATGGAGAAAAAGGAATGCAGTCAGGTTTTAAAATGCTTCCTATGTGGTGCCCTAGTGTAGATTTCCTCAACTGCAAAATGGCAGTCTGAAATCCTTTCATTGATTAATAGGGTGTTTAACCCCACGGTAAGAGACACAATGACCCATACTTTTGATTATATATATATATATATATGCAAGGAAAGAGACCAACAGAAAGAGTGGCTTTATGTGGTATTGTGGAGCAGATTGCCTCTGAATTGAACAGAAAGAAGGCTCTGGGGATTCAAGAAGTCAATCACTCCCCAAGGTTAGGTTAGT
Source organism: Zapus hudsonius (assembly GCA_004024765.1). Classification (NCBI taxonomy): domain Eukaryota; kingdom Metazoa; phylum Chordata; class Mammalia; order Rodentia; family Dipodidae; genus Zapus; species Zapus hudsonius. Next base: position 5,554 of record PVHP010007702.1, on the reverse strand, counting down.
TAGAAACAAATATCTTTTCCTGGGGATGGAGGGGGGGCATAGGAAGGAAATTCCAGAGATGGAGGAAGTCAGTAAGTCTGGGAAAGGGCGGCAAGACCCCATCCTAAGGCTGCGTAAAGGGGAGACAACTCTTTGGGTGAAAGACCTTCTGATGGAGCTGTCTGCAAGTGGCGCAGTGTGCTCAGACTCTCCAAGTGAGCTTCAGCTTCTCTGAGCGGTCCCCTGTGCTGAGGGGGCTTTCTGGCGATCCAACTCTCTTGGAGTTGAAGCAGCTATGGGGAGGTCGTCATTTAGCTGTGTTTTAAATCACCAACTGCTCCTGGAAGCAGCACCTCACCCTGCTCTGTAATGGAACCATTGGTTCACCAAACTGGTTTTGGTCTCTCATTTGTGCTCTGTCTGGGGAGAAGGTGTGTGTTTACATCACTCCAGGAAAGTTTTTCCCATGATGTGAGTGTGTGTGCATGTGTCTGTGTGGGTGTATATGAAGGCCAGAGGTCAACCTCAAGTTCATCCCCAGGAATGTTGTCTTTTTCTGAGACAGGATCCCTCACTAGCTTGGAACTAACCCATTAGGGCAGACAGGGATCCTCCTGTCACTGTCTCCCTGGCTTTGGAATTAAGGGTGTGTGTACCACACATGACTTGTTTTTTGAAAAAAAAAACAAACAAACAAACTCCTGTGTATGTGTGTGGTGTGTGCAGGTGTAGGTTTATGTGTGTATAGGCAGATGTGAAGGCCAGAGGTTAACATCAGGTATCTTCTTTAATGACTCCACCTGACTTAATGAGGTAGGTCTCTTATGGAACCCAGAGCTCACTGATTCAGTTAGTATAGTTAACCAGCTTTCCCCGAGGAGCCACCTGTCTTCCTTCCAAGTGCTGGGATTCCGGGTGTGCACTGCCTTCCTGTCAGAGCTAAGACCGCCTGTACAGCAAGAACTTTACCAACTGAGCCTTTTCCTCTTTTAAACAAAATGTAGGTGCTCCTCCACCTTTTTTCATATGTGGTATGTGTGTGTGCGCTCATAATGAACACGTGTACACGCATGCACGTGGAAGTCAGAAGTTGACATCAGCTATCTTCCTGGGTCACTTCTCACTGGATTTATGAAAGGGGAGTCCCTTGACTTGAATCCAGAGCTTTCTGGTTTGGCACGTGTATCTAGCTGGCTAGACCCAGGCATCCTGCGTCCTCTGTCTCGGACTCTGCCTCTCCTGTGCTGGGATTCTGGGTGGCTGTCCTGCAGGCATAACGCTTCCATGGGTGTGAACTCTGGTCCTCATGCTTGGGTAGTAATCCCTTCACCCACGAAGTCATCTCCCTGCTCCATGTTTCTCTCTTCTCTGTTCTGTCTTGTTGATTTTCTTTTTTAAAAAATATTTTTATTCATTAGCAAACAGAGAGAGAAAGAGAGAGATAGAGAGAGAAGAGAGACACAGAGAGAAAATGGGCACGCCAGGGCCTCCACCCACTGCAAACAGACTCCGGATGCATGTGTCCCGTTTCACATCTGGCTTACGTGGGAACTGGGGAATAGAACTCAGGTCATCAGCCTCTGCAGGCAGGCACCTTAACCGCTGAGCCATCTCTCCAGCCCCTGTCATGTTTCATAAACGTTCGCATGCAGCACCCAATTGATTCTCTTTCTTGAGAGGTAAGAAGCACCTCCTTCCCGTGGGGGACTGTTCACCTTCGCTCACTGTCCCCTTGCTGAACTGACTCTCTCTCTCTCTCCTTCTCTCTCTCTCTCTCTTAGTCCCTCCTGTTCCATCCCATGTGAAGGTGACCCTGGGCCTTTGCTGCCTGCAAACCTGCTGGAATCACCACTGTGGCCCACCTTCAAGCCTGCACCTTTAAGGCACAAAAGTAAATTGGCTTCAGGGTCCAGACCCTTGGCAGGGCAGGATATACAGACAAGGAGCCCTGCCTGCAGCAGCTGCCTCAGTGGCCTGTTGCTAGTCCTGCTCCCAAGAGTTCTGGCAGGGCAGTCACTGGTGGGGCCAAGGTGGGCTGGGCATCTTCCACTCTGCCACATTCGCCCTGCAAGATTTCCTACCGACTCCAGATGACCTCTGCAATGAGCCTGTCTCTGAGGCTCTCTGGTCTGCAGGTCCGTCTACTTTTGGTTCTGTGTTTTGCTAGTAGGTCTGGCTTTTGGGGACACACACCATGACTGAACACCAGTTCCCAGGGACATACACCATAAATGAACACCAGTTCAGTTCCCAGGGACATACAGCACGAATGAACACCAAGGATCCATTCCAGTTCTGCTTCTCAGGGCTTTCCTGCACCTAGAGAAGAGGTCCTACCCACCTGCTTACTTGCTGCCCAATCTGTAGCCTGTAAGGTTGAGAACCTTGCTCACCTGCTGGGCCAGAATGTGGCATCTAGAAACTTCCTCAAAGGGTCCCTTATCGAAGGGGCTCTTGAGCTATGATGTTTTCCTGGAATTCAGCTTCAGGACACTGGCTGGGGTTCAGCTATTTTGGTCAGGGATAGCCTTGGCCATGGGGTTGGGTGAGTGGCGACTTCCCAGGTGATACTGACGGGCTTTGTGACAGGCTCTGCTTTTACCCATTTGGCTCAGGCTTCACTTGTTGAATGAATAATTGAGATACTGTTCTGGGCATCAGGGAGCTTATTGCACCATCGCACCAGTTCCTGATGTCACAGGGAATTCATTAGAATAGGGTGGGTGCGGGCAGAAAGCAGCTTTTGAGTAAAGTGTCACATGTCACCTTGTTAATGCTGCAGAGAAACTAAAGAGGATGAGGGTGATGGTCAGGAAACCGCAGGGTGGACTGGACTGCTGTTTGCAGAGAGCTGAGGGGGAGAATCAGACAATTTTCTGGGGGAAACAGTCTAAGCGACAGGAGGCCCTGAGGTAGGAGTAGAAGGAATGTGTGTGTGTGTGGGGGGGGAACAGCATGGAGTCACTGTGCCTGCAATGAGCTAAACAAGGGAAAACAGGTAGAAAAAAAAAGGGAGGAGGTTGGCAGGTGGAGGGTGAGGATCAGGAAGGTTGTGTGGAATTTTACAGACTTTGCGAGGCTTTTGCATTTCATTTTGAGAGACTGTGAGCTTTCTGGAGGGCTTGATCAGAGATATTGAGCATAACTTTGACATTTTAAAAGGACCATTCATTTTCCACCTTCTCAACAGGAGAATGTGTGTGTGTGTGTGTGTGTGTGTGTGTATAAAGCTGTATGTATATATGACTGTGCATATATGTAGAAAGATAAATTTGAAAATAATTGGAGTCTGTATCTATATTCTCTTCTTCTAGTATGATTTTCTTTCCCAGAGGCACATGCCCCTGAATTTATTTTTTCCTTTGAACATAGGAAATTCATTGTGGGAGAGAAAATGGAAGCCTGTTTTCTTTGGGGTTCTGACACAGTCTATTCTCTTGCTGGAGTGCTTAGACCTCATTTTGTATGCCTTCCATTTCCTTTGCAGTAAGCATAGGGGACAGTGTTTGAGATGACGGGAGGAAGCTTGGAGAAGGAGCATGAAACCCTATAGAAAAATCATTGATTAGATGTGCTGATACATATATTGCATTGTAAGAACACACAGGAAAAGCTGGTGTTCACCAATACACACATGCATCTTCTCCACGGATGAAAAAGACCTCAAGACAGAGCTTTCCAGTCTTAACGAAGTATGAGGGGGTATTTTTAGAAGAGTTAAGTACACCAGAGGAGCATCAGAATGAGCTGAGTGTGCGTGTGTGCACGTGTGAGCATGTGTGTATGTGTGATGCACATTTCAAAAATGGAGATTTATTCAAAATAGCTGTTATTGAAAATAGGTTTACCAGATCCAACCACAATTTAAGCGATATAGTTTTCTGCATGCCTGTGAAGACTGTTCCGTACAAGGTGGTGAGAAGGTATCTTTGTCCAAAAACTGTATTGGTCTGCTGCAAGCTTAGCTGTTTAATCATATTTGGATCTTAACAGGCCATCCATTAAAAATGGGCTATAACTTATGTGATATTGGATTTGTCTGAAAGTATTTGTGTCAGGCAATTCTAGGAGGAATTCTTTGAAATCCTTCAAGTGGCTGAATAAAGCCAGGGGTTCTCCAATCAAGTTTCCTTGGTTTCAAGCAACTCATGAATCCATTTGGCCCTGAAGAGGGCTTCTCTGGCTTCTTCTTACTGCGATTTGAATCAGCTGACCAGGCAAATGCTCTGTTGGAATTCTGTGTGATGGCCCATCATTTTGGCTGAAGAGGAGAAAAGGAGGAACTTTAAATATTGACTTCAATTGCAGCTTCCAAGATGTCATACGGGGCTCTTCCCCAGCTGTTTGCTCCAATGCTGCTGTTCACACTGCAGCCATCATGGTGTCCCCAAAAGGTATAAACGACAAAAATGCCTCTATGGTTATCATCTCATGTCCTCCTTGGTATAGTCTGTGTATAGCTGCATGGATAACAACTCTTCTTTTGTCTCTTCCATCAGCCCATATTCGTCTATTTTTGGCATTCCAAATTTATTTATTTGATATTTTGTATGAACACATCATGTGTTGGTACCACCATTTCCCTCCTCCCTGTCATTCCACATAGGGTCCTCCTCAGTTGGATATCCATGGGGTTGTGGGCTATGAGTTGTGTAAGTACCAGCCAATCATTTTTTTGTGGGTGGGGGGGGTTGGTACAGTGCCTCTCAATATTCTCACGTTGGCTCTTACAAACTTTCTGACCCTCTTCTGCAAAATTCCCTGGGCCTTGGTGGGTGGGTATGTTTTAAGTCTACTATAGTGTTGTGCTCTCAGTAGCTTCTGGATTTTTGCTTTGGTATATTTTGAGTCTCCTCAGTGTCTGTCTCCATCACCCTGGTGCAGGTTGTCAGGCTCGCTGTGGGAGCAGCTCTTGCTCATCTCTCCACTTCTTCTGTGGTTTCACCTGGGCCCTAGCTGATGTGGGGTGGTTCATCTCCTGCCATGGAGTCATCTATCATTTCTGGTCTTGTTGGTTAAATTAGGTTGTCCTTGGCTCTCACTGCCTTCTGAAAAATACAAACAGATTCTCCAATGGAGAGTGAGATCAGCCTAGGTTAACTAGGATAAGCATTGTTAGTTTGGAGAGGTTGTGATGGGTGTATCCTCTCTTTAGCCCAAGGTTAGTGGAAGCTGCTCCTTGTTGTCCTGATTCTTGGTCTCCATAGGAGTTGGGCTTGGATCCCAGTTCCAGCTATGGGTTCCTTGCCCCTGGATCTCTTAGCCAATCAGAGAGACCTTGGCTACCCACATAGGTTGGGTGTTACTGTTACACAGGTGTGTACATCTTGTATTCTGGTTGCTGTCATATAGCAGTGTTCCCTACTTTCTCCCAACATTTTTGGCCAATTTCCCACAGCAGCTCATTTTATATCTAGGTTCCTACTCTGTGGCTCCTCCCCTTAAGGATGAGCTGAATTCTAGAAGTTTTCCTCTGAGACACATTTTTCTCCTTCCTTTCCTTCCCCATTCCCATTCCCCGTTTCCTCCCCCTTCCTTCCTTTCTTCCCTCTTCCCTTATTCCTTTCCTTCCTTT